>VXBQ01014212.1:0-17689 GCA_013400175.1 Phainopepla nitens | reverse complement strand
GATGGATGGATGGATGGATGGATGGATGGATGGATGGATGGGGCAGTTGGACAGTGCAGCAGTGGCAGGGGGATGAAGAGCAGATCCATTTGGAATGTGGTCACTGGGAGGAATTCGACCCTTTGCACCATCAGTTCTCCTCAGCAGAGCCTACAGCTTCGTTCTTCTCTTCAAAACTTGCAGCCAGAACACAAATGCTGATTTTTCAACCCAGCTGCACCACTTAGAGCACGTTTATGAAAGTCTTGGTGTTTCTATTAAAAGCTGTGGGTTTGCAGAATTTATAAATCAGCTCACAAACCTAAAATTTGGCATGAAGAGCTACGGGCTAGAATTGATTTTTTTTTAATGAAATGATTTGGGGACACATCTAAGTATTTCCGAATGCAGTTTTTCTGCATGTGATTATAGCTATCTCTTTGTGCTACTACCATTTCTTAACACTCTGTAATTTTTCAGCTTTTTTTTTTTTTTAAGAAAGAAAATACTTCAATTTTTACTGTGAAGAAAAATTGCTTTTCTGGGAGAAGAAATCCTTCATAGTAAATTTATCCATTAAAATTCCAGGCTGGTAATTTTAGCAATTTGGTTAAAACTACCTCATATCTGGCAATTTTTCCTTTAAGATCAAGAGATACCAGCTTGAATAAACAAAGTCATTATCTGCCTGTCTGAAATAGCTGGATAAATGGCAGTGGCCACTTGATCACCACCAGCCATTTGTCAATGCCCAGGTTTTGAAGTCCATGGTGATTAGGCAAAGAGGTGCTGGCAGGAATTCCATCATACCTTTATCCTCCAGGAGAGCAATTAATAATTTGACATTTATTTCCTTAACTACTGACTTCACATCTCCCCGGTCCAAGCTTGTGCTGCTCAGTTTTAGATGCCCATCTTGAACATTTTGCAGCCATTCTGTATTTGCAGTCCTACTTTTTCTTGGGCAAGTTTTAGTCAAAGGTACTTAAAAGCTGCTCTCTGTACTGAACTCCTTTTTATTAGCTGGGTAACATCCAGTCAGACCATTTCCAGCGACCTCTGTTTTGCATTTTCTAATTTTATGTGAAGTCTTTGGTAGGATTTAGAACTTCCTTTAATAGATGTGAAACTGCTAGCTTTAAAAAATCAGGACATCTAATAGCAATTGATTTTTATGATGTCTGTAGAAACCAACACCTGGACTTTTGCTGCGATGCTGGAAAGGAGTGAGGTTGGAATTATGAGCTTTGCAAAAGCTCAAGGTGAGAATCCTCCATTTGCTTGTGACTAGTGCAGCAGCCTCATCCTTTACACAGAGGATTCTTCACAAACTTTGCAGCACTTGGTAAAAGTGAGATTTGTTTTTACTTCATGCACAATTCAAAAGCTCAGACACAAAGCTGGCACTGAAGCCATGAGAGTGGTTCTGTGAGTGGTCCTGCCAAACACCCTCTGAGCAAAACAGGTCCTCAGCATCTGAAATCTGATCTGTGGCTCAGCAGGGAGAGCTCTGATGTGAAGACACAGGTATGGAGGTACAAAATCTCTATTTATCTGCTTTGGAAATTTTTGGTGCAGTAATTCTGTGGCAAAAGTTCACCTGAGTTCATGTCTGATACTCCTTGGTAACCTGCAGCATCATTACTAGCTGGTGCTGCACATGTCATGAGAAAAAAGGCCAAACTTATTTGTAGGAGCTCCTAAGCAAAGGTCAAGGTTTGTCTTCACTTAAACTCACAGTAAAATATCTCTTGAGTCCAGTGGTTCTAGCATTTCTCCCGATCTGACTTGCCAAGCTCTCTCCTGTGGGAAGAGCAGTTACTCATGGCAAAGTGCTGGGTGTGAAAAGCCTGCACTGAGATGCTGGAGCCTCCTCCTGAACCTCAGAGCTGCAAATCCATTCTCAGGGACCTTGCACAGAGATGAAGCTCAGCCCTACAAGCTCCTGCTGGCACCTGGCACAGGTTTGGGGACAGAACTGGAAGGGCTTGGATCCCCCAGTCCCGATGTCCAGCTGCCTTTTACTGCAAACACCCGGACACATAATCCCTCAGAGAGCTGATCAAGCTCCATTTTAACAGTAATCAGATTTCTTTGTCCCATTAGTCTTCCTGGGAAGCTATTCCAAAATCTCACTGATCTGATGGTAGAAATCTAATTTCCAGCTTCGATGCATTCATGGCCAGTTCATCCTCATTTGTTCTCGAGCCAGCTCTGTCATCTCACTTCAATAGCTCTCCTCCCTCCTCGTGTTTACCTTGCTGCATTTATGGATGGCAATCATGCTCCCCCTCAGCATTCATTTTGCCAGATAAAAGCAGCCAAGCCTTTTTTCAGTCTCTTCTCATAGCTCCCCCTTATCCTCCCACTTGTTTTCCTCCTGCCTGTGTTCCAGTCTGTGCTCCATGGCACAGCCACCAGCCCCAAGCGCACTGGGGAGGGGTTGATGCCTCCACTGGTGCTTGTCTCTCAGCAGCTTCAATGGTTCACCTTCAGGCCCTGAGCAGTGGCCAAAGGTCTGTCTGGCAGAGGGGGAATGGGGAGGTGAGATCCTTCCCCCTGCTGAAGCCTGGCCCTGCTCCCATCCTGAGCAGACAGATCCTTGTCACAAACTGTCCCCAGTGCAGTGCTGGGCCCTTTAGCTCCTGCTAAAGCCTCACCCACTGCCTTCCCTCCAGAGGGAACTGCAGCAGGGTCAGTACACAGTGCTGGGAGCCCCCAGCCAGGTCCTGGAGATGGCAGAGGGAGGGGAGAAGAGAGCAGGAAGGCAATAGGAATTATTTGTGTTGAGCTGGGGGAGAAAAGAGAATAGGAAAAGGGACACGAGGAATTTTAAAAAAAATAGAGTGGAGAGATCACCAAGAAAAGAGGGGAGAATAGGCAAATGACATAGAAAGAAAGGAGAGAAGGGCAGGGAGGAACAGGAGAGAAAACTCTCCTCAACCTTCCTCAAGCTGGAGCAGGGCTCCCAGCTGTCCTGCCTTTGTGCTCTGAGAGAGGAATGGCTCCAGCCCAGCGCCTCAGGCCTGATCTCCTTGGAGCACAGCGAGGGTAACACATCCCGGCCTCTGGCTCAGCGCTTCAGAGATTCCTCTGCCATTCCTTTTTCATTTTGCATCTGTGCTGGTTCCTTTGTGACCCCAGCTGGCACTATAAAGAAATGAATCCTCCAAGTACAAGTTGTGCACATTTCTCTGCAGAAAGTGAGAATGGCACCAGGCAAACTGATTTGGAAATGAACTCGTTAAGGCAGCTATTAGGGCTTTATATGCTCCTTTGTCTTACTTGGCTGCAGAGCTGCAGACAGACAAAGTGTATTTTTGGCCATCCTCAGCTATTCGGCACTGCAAAGCATTCTCATTAATAAGTGAGATGGTGGGAGATCTAAAGGAAATATCAGGCCATATATTTTGATAAATACCCTGAAAATACCAGTTCTATTGGTCTTCCAGTGATTATCAGGACAACCTGACTGACTACAACGGCCAGAGCTGCAGGAGGAGCAGCTTCCAGGCGAGTCCCAAAGCACCACTTGGGGATTAAACCTCTCCAGCAGGTTAATTTCTGAAGTAGTTCCGTGAGAAGATGGCACTGCAGGCTGGGAATCCAGGATGGGTGCTGGCTTTGAACTTTTCTGAATTCATTTAAATTTCTGCAGAAGGATTAGTTGTCCAGATGTACACTCATCCTAAATTTGACATTATGAGCATTTGCACTTTCAATTTGGGGAGTAAAAATTTATGATGCAAGGGGCCCATCTACATCAAAAAACATATTTACACATCTGTCTAAACATTTCTGTGAGAAATCTCTGGAGCCAGTCTTTTTATTACATTTTAATGAGATTTTCTTTTAACCACCAAGAAATTACTTACAGGAGCACATGTAGAGATATTTTTGCCTGTCCTGTACAATACTGTCTTTTTTGCATTCATCTTGTTTGTATGGCATTCCAGTGAATAGTTACATTTGGATTAAGGTGACACAGCCTGAAGTACCATCATTTTTAAAGCTGACAACCTTGATGAAATCAACTGCATTTCCTTTTTCCCCTGATGCCTCTGCTTTGCCCCACCTGGTCTTATTAAAGCTCCAAAGGAAGAGCTGTTTTACCATTTGCCATATCTAAATTTACTGCTAAAGTGCTGGATTGAGTCACAGTGCTGTTCATGAATGGTCTGAGGGAATCAATTGCAACAAATGATAAGGAAGATGCTCCTGGATGTTCCAGTGATAGGGTTGGAACAGCTCTGCTGGAGAGCCAGCAGTGACAGCAGAGCTCCCAGAATGTCCCTGGATGAGTCAGGAAAGTCCTCAAAGTCACCCCAGGTTCCTTCTTGCATCTTTCTGCTTGTCTGTGTCAGCAGGGAATTTGTGTGTCTGATGTGGGAAACAATGAAACAGCAAAGTGAGATTACTGATTAATGCTTCATTGATTTACTGGTGTTGTGTTAATGGATAATTATATTTATTGAGTTATTTATCTCTTCTGAGAAGCAAACATACCTCAGAGTTGCTAAGACACCAAGCCTTGCTGACCCAGACAGGCATGAAACTCCAGTTCCCATTCTCAGAGATTGGGAAGATACAGGGAGGGCAAAGCCAACCTTTCAGAGTTTAAAGCCAACCCTTGAGTGTCTGGGACATCAGGAATGCTACCCTGGAGTTTGAAATAATGCTGGCAGACAACAGGGCCCCAGAGACATTGCTTTGGTTGATTTCCTTGAACTGATAAGAACATTGCTACAGTGGGGTGGGGTAATATCTACCTTACAGGAGCTGTTTCCATCCAGATTACTGGGAAAGAAGCGTGAAGTCACCCCACATGAGAGAGTGTGGTAGCTTGGATTGGAAAAACAATGAACACTGCTGCTACCTTGGGATATATCTGGGAAGAAAACAAGTCATCACAAAATACTTTGGAAGTCACAACAGTTCTTAAGAAACTGAAAACATGGTAGAGACAATCTAGTTTAGAAATCTCTGTTGGAGTACTGGGTGTTCTAAAACATCTGCAGATGCAATCTATCCTGCATTATGGTGTAAAGCTCTTGACTAATATTAGCATTAAATATAAGAGACAAATGCAAAATATTTAAATAACACAGCGTTATCTTCTTGAAGATGCTAATAAAGTCATTCCTGACAGTCCAGCTGCTTTGCAGGTGAGGGGAGGGAGGTACAACTCAGGAAATGCATGGGCTGCAACACAGCTGCCTCCTCAGTTTAACTTATGGAAGAGCCCCTGAGCAGTCTTGCAGTTGAAACAAATGAATCCTTTTTGTTACAAAACCAGGAGTAGTATTAGAAATCAAGGTGCTATAACTGTACCAAGGAGTCCAAAACATTTTACATTGTGTGCAAAGGCTTTTTAAAAAAACAAAGCTGGAGCTGTGAAAGGCAAACCTGGGCAGTTATATTGCATGCTCAGAGACATTTTATCTATTTCTTCAATTCTAGCTATAAACACATTTACTAAACAGAATAATTTACCAGGAAAGGCATCATATTTATACTGGCAGTTCTAATGAAAACATCAATCCCAATCTGGTTCCAGCTGCATAACAAATGGATACATATTTCAAAGTACCATCAGGAGAAGGGATGGAAAATTTCAACTGGAGCAGCATCATTTAAACAACGAGGCCCTGTCAGGAGCAAATGAAGGGGTTTTGCTGAAGCATGGGCTAAAATGCAGCAGAGAGGTTGGTTGTGGGGAACACCTTCATGTCAAAGGATAAGGAAGTGCTGGAGTGGCTGCCTGAGCCCATGAGCACCTTTACTGAAGGCTGGCAGTGATGAGTGAGGAAGGACAGGGACCTGGCTGGCACTGGGGTCCCCAGGCACCGTCACCATCCTCTCCTTGCCCTCTGCGTTTGCCTCACTCTGAACATGCACTTTGCTTTGCTGACATCTTGTGGAGATCTAGATTGAGCTTAATTTACCACAGAATATCCTGTTTCCAAGAGGTGGCTATATCTGCAGGGTGTCTCTTACATAAGGGTTGTGGCTCAGGGCTCAGGGGAAACTGCTCCTGCATGTGCAGCTCTGACCGAGCAGTTCTTTTCTGCTGAAACTTGCAAAGGGATTTTCGAGGTCAGCTCTATTTTGTGGTAAGTGCAGAGCCTTTGAGTCCCAGCTGTTTTCCAGAGTTGCTGCTGACAAATTATCTCAGATTAGGATGTGATTCCAGAGCTGAAGTCTTTGCATTGAACATCTGACAGCCAGGCTGCTGGGGCTCTGCCATCTCCCCCAGCTACAACTCTGTGACATTTATAATCAAACCAACACAAACATATCTCTGTTGTAGTCTGCCAGTGGGAACTGGGGCTGGAAGCCACCCCTCAGGTCAGTGTGTGCCCCCCACCAATAGAGCTGCTCTCACACAGCCTTGAGCCTGCTCAGGGGGCTTGGCTCAAGGGCCTGTCCTCCCTCCCCACAGCCCATGGTCCCCGTTAAACATGGGCACTTGGATCTGTGTCCTTCTGCTCTGAAAGTGTTGGTGGAGTCAGCTCTGCCTTCCTCCTTCCCTTATCCCCTGGCTGTGGGCAAGCACCAGCTGGAAGGAAGAGCCAGGACCCTCTGGCTCTGCTGTGGGATTGGAGCTGTGCACCGATGTCGCCGGGAGCCACCTGAGACCATGCGAGTCCTCACCCAGCTCAGCTGGCTGGAGCTTGTTTTCTGCACCCAGAACGAGCTGAAATAAAACTCTACCAGAGTGCTCTACTACTTAGCACAATGTTGAATTAATGGCTTGTACACATCCCCCAAAATCCTTTTCTTCTCCCCCCCTTGCATGCAGCACCCTGAACTCAGAATTACTCCTTTGGTCGATACTTAAGTAGCCACCCAGGCTGATTTACCTTGATAGCACAGTCCATTTTCTACACATTTATTCATGAAGCTCTTGTAACTGCTGGCTGGAAATACATCAAATTCAAATCTAATGCTATCCCTGTTTAAAAAAAACCCAACAAAAAATAAAACCAACCCACAACAAATCTCTCTCTTCCCAAAGGTGAGAATTTTATTCTGGTCTGAACAGTAAGGAAAGACTTAAATGACTAAAGGAAAGGGAATTGTACTGAGCTCCTGCTCTGAGCCTTGGCTGTGGGGTGCCACAGAGAGCATCAGTCCCCATCCTGCAGGGCAGCATTGTGGAAACTGGGCACCAGCCCAGCCACAAAAAAAAGAAGAAGTGAGCACTCTGCAGTAAATAAAAAACCCAGACTTCTCAACTGCTAAATGGAACTGCTTCCTTCTCTTTGTGTGGGTCTTCTCTGCCCACACAGTGTCATTGAGACGTCTGAAGGCTCCAAACAGGAGGGTTCACTCTGCCACCTCCCACCACCCATCATCTGCAGATCATTTCTGGAAGTGTCTTGTCTAGGCTTCAGGATCCACGATACTTTATTTGTGTCAAGCTTTGCTTAGCTCTTGGCTCTCAGCAGAGGGTTCACCCATACCAGAAAGTTTGCTAAGACCTTGATAGGACCTCAAATATCACTTCAGCCCATAGCCAAGTCTTTGTGAAAGTCCCACTAAGAAATCTCTGCTGCTCTCCAGCACCACCACCACACAGTTTTCCATTCTGGTCCCATCTCCTTGAACTAAACAACCTGCACTTTAAAATCTTTTTTGGATGTAGTGTACTGCTCTCATGCTGGGGAGCACCATTTTGATTTCAGGCTTATTTGGGAAAGTTTGCTTTTAGATCCATGTGCTGTGGATAAGCCCTCCTAGCACGGGTGGTTTTCTTCTCCTCTGGCTGCTGGGCAAAGTGTGTGTTTTGCTGCCACATCCTTCATCCACAAATGCAAAAGAGTCCAAGGGCTGCCCAGGGGGTTCCCCTTCCTCATAATCTCTCTCACACACATGCATGGATTATCAGCCTCACAAGAGCTGAGGAGTAAAGACCAAAAACACCCTCCAGAAATAAATGTGCTGGAAGAAATTGCTGCCTCCAGGAGCTAGGGATCTGTGTATGTGACTCTATTCAGAAACAACATCACCATCACCCAAAAAAGAGCAAACAGGCAAAATAACAACTGGTGATTCAGGAGAGCCATAATGCTACAACCCACAGAGGGCTGGATGCTGCAGCCATCCAGGTGGAATTCCTGCCAAAGTACACGGGTTTACATGGGATTATATCCATTGGACAAGTACATCTACATGGTATTCTGCCCTTAATCCACAAGCAAACCTGCAGGTGAAGGCTGGAATCCCTGTTCCCTCTGTGCAATATTGCTGCTGTCCTTCAGTAACCTCTGTAACACACGTGTGCACACCTGCCCTCAGGCACACAGGTGTTGTCTTGCCAGCCACATACTCCTTTTCTGTCAGCTTGTCTCAGTATCCACCTCTCCACTTTCTGCTGAGGAAGGTGCACATCAGCACCTTTTGCTGCCTCTCTGCTCTATGGAAGAGAAGCAGCATTGGTAAGGCCAGAGATGGGGCAGTTACTGCAAGTTCTCAGTCAGGGGAATGTACTGGGGGACAGTCAGGATTTGGCAGGGAGTTTTCAGAAGCTCTTGTCTAGAAATTGTAAATGCCTTTCTAAAAAGAGCAAAACTCAAAACCTGAAACAATGCTGGTACCTGCAGGCAATTTTTAATGAGCTGAAGATGGAGCAGTGTGTTTCTATCTTCCTAATCTTCTTCTGTAAGCTCAGATGGCAGAGTTTTGCAAGGGGAAGGAGGAAGAAAACTGTCCTTGTGACCTCCAGAAAGAGATGTCTGACCCCACTCTGCTGCAGCTTCCTGAGTGAAACAATTTCTATTGCTAGAAGGACTGTATAAAGAAAGTAAGAGAAAGAAAAGGCCCGGTCTCTGCATCCCCATCACTGACTGAGATGAACAGGAAAGAACCATTATCCAATTTCTTTCTAGAAAAGCCCATGAACCCTCCCCACTCTGACCTGGTACTGTTTGAGTTTGTGAGGACCTGGTATTTAGGTTTTTTACAAACTGACCTGACACAGAGCAGCAATGCCACAAGGGCCAGAACTAAACTCCCAGTCCAAGGAACAAAAGAGATCCCAGCTTCAGTGCAGATAAGGGATGTGATCCCTCAGCTATTTAGGATGTATCCAGGAATTCAGCCATCTCCAAAATACTTTTGTTCCTCATGTACTTATGTATCATATGGCATCAGGAGCTCTGGGAAAGGTGGCTGCACCTGAGAGGAATGTGAAGAAAATCTGTTTCTTACCCAAATGGGCAGCTTAAGCAAGAACCAACAAAGCTAAAATTCGAAAATAAGAAGGAATGAAAGGAGATCCTTGATAATTTCTGCTTCCATTTGTAGCTGTCAGAAGAAGGAATGGTCTACTGAGTGGTCTAGACATGAATCTAGTCAATGGTGCTCAGCAGAGAGCTCGTGATGTGGGGCACACCATGGCAGGAAAGTGTCCCTGGCATGAGGACTGAAGTCACTGTGCCATGAGAAGCTCTGTGATTAAGTTCCAGGTGTAGGCAGGCATTACTATCATTGACTTAATGGGAGAGGCTCCTTCCAGATACATCCTTGGCAGGGGAATCCATAAAAAGCTTCCAGCTGTGCCACTCTGAGACAGCAGAGAAGCCAAGGGGCCTTGTACATTTAGAGTAGAAAGCAGAAAGAAAAAGGCACTGCAGGCCAAGGGAAGCAGAGCTGCTGGGCCAACCTCTGCCTGCACCAGGGACTTGTATTTACTTGGACTTGGAGTTTCAGCCATTTAAAAGGAAGAGGTCAGAGAGCAGTAAACCCAGAGAAGATCCCACTGAGACAGTGCAGAAACCAGAAGGAAGTAAAGCCATCTCCTGCCTGGCATCATCCCTGATACTGGCCAGAGAGAAAGGGATTAGAATGACAGCACTGAAAAGGAGATCACATCCTCTAAAATTCAGACAATCTGTCAAGAAAAGCTGTCCTCCACAGCAACAGCAGAAGATAGAAACAGGAAAAATGCTTCGATCCTGAAGACCCTTCCTCTTCCTCTCTCCTGCTTTCCTCAGCTCCTGGAAGGCAATTCCCACCAGCTGTCTACATGACAAGGACTGGTCTGCACACAGCAGAGAGTGACAAAAACCAGACACCTCAAATCACAAACTGCAACACAGACAAAACCAAAACCTTATGACTGACCCAGTCAATCCCATTCCTCAAACAAGAAAAGGCTTCCTGAGGTTTCACAAAGGGAAACATCTCTGCACCCAACAGGAATGCACAGGACTCAAAACTCCATGCAGCATATTTCCTGCCTAGGTATATCCCATATCAGCTTCCCCACAGAAAGCAGCTTAAATCAGTTCTATATTTGCTTTCCTGTCCCATTTATGTGTTTAAAGATCACGGTATTCTGAGAAAGAATGGAAGTGTCATTATTTTTGAGGCTCAATAACGCATGTTACACATCACAGAAACTTGTATTTCCCCAACAGACAGGAACATAAGTCTGGATTTGATTAACATAAAAAGACCCTTACCAGAAAGTGAGTAATCTGTATTAGTCATCCTCATGGCTGGAGTGTAAGATACACTTGGCATGTCATGGCCCTTCTCCTTCTGTTTCCGTCGATACCACACAAAGAGTGCCAGCAAGACCATAATAATTAGAAGGAGAATAATAATTCCAATGATTGCTCCCACTGAGTGCCTCTCTGATCCAAGAGCAGGGCTAATTTTAGTATAGGGGTTTAATTCTTCCATCATAAGAGCCGCTGTTAAAAGTAATTCATAACACACTGTAAATTGAATTGTGCATTTCATTTTTGAAACACTGAGGTTTTTTAAGGCAAATACATCATTGGATAGGGGAAGAGAGAGAGGGAGAGAGGGATTTTATAGAGAGAATTCCACTGTACCTTGATCACATCGGATTCCTTTGAAGCCTGGGCTGCAGTAGCAAGTGCCTGTGACGTGGTCACACGTTGCATTGTTCATGCACTCACACAACTGTTTGCAACCATAACCAAATGTTCCTGGAGAGCACTCTGGGGAGCCAAAGAAAAACACTGGAAGGAATCCTACTGCTTTTGGGAATGGCCACAACACTCGCCACGGGAAATTCGGTAGAGAAGTCTCCCCAACTTTAGGATCTCTAGGATAACACCCTAATGTGAAATAATTAATAGTCTAAAGCAGAAGCTAAATGTATTCTATGTGCAATTTGTTACTTATTAAGCTGTAACTTTCTGGAAAATTCATAGAATGAAATCAGTGATAGGTACAAAGACTTTAGAAGACTTGATGTATATTAGAAATGTTCAGAGTTTAACAGAGTTTGAGCTCAGAAGCTGTAGAAAACAGCTCATTATTCTTCACCAACCTACCTGTTTGTTTTTTTTTTTTTATTCATGGAGGGAGTTGCAAAGAAAAGTTTTAATGAACCTTTATATGAACCCAACAGCCTTTACCAAACAAACCCCACATGCTTTCCTTCTATCCCTACCAGTGGCAGGAGATGAATAGAACATTGCAGGTGGAATTTCAGAACTGAGCATCTGAATGGTTTGATTTGCTCTGCTTCAGGGTCAGGATTCCTAATGCAGAAGGAATTTCTATCCTGTCTTTGTGTTTCTATCAAGACAAAATGATTGAATGTCCAGCTGAGAAATTTATTCATACAATTACCATGATGGGCTATTACAATAAATCTGTAGGCAGCTTACTGTACTTCTGGAGGCACTATTCAAGAATAAATTGGAAGAAACAATGTCTGTCACATCCCACTTATTTCCATGGAGAAGCTGCATTACTGAAAACCTTCACCCTTGCTATGATCCTGTGGAATATATTGTTCAAGATGTGACTCCTTGTGTGTCACTGCAAATGTTTTTCATTGCATGACAACACCTCTCCAATGTCAGTGTCAAAGTAGCTTCTGGTAGCCAAATTTTAATATTAAATAGCAAACCATAGCCAATACCTGTTTATTGATTTGCAGTGTGTATTAAAAATGTATCTTTAATCTGTTGGTACTCAAACAAAGAAAAAAATAAAATTATTACAATTAATGCTCATTTTTTTATTAGCCTGCAGCCTACTTAAAATGAATAAGGCCTAAATTTTGGGACTGCACCACAGAAATCATGCCTGCAATTAAGCATTTCATCTGCAATGCAGTGTGACTGCCCATTCAGCAGGATTTGGAGAAGGAAGGAGCCTTAATGAAGAGATTCTTTTAGATTAAACAGTAGAAAAACAAGTAAATAAATGTATTTGTAGTTGGGATATAAAAGAAAGCCTCAGGCTTTATACAGGGGTCAAATAATAAAGCAGCTCCTTGTATAAAATCTGCTTTTATGCAGTTCTTTGTGGGATTCTTTAGTTCCCTGCAGTGAAGGGTGTCCCCAAATTCCAGAAAGTTGGCCACTTACAGAGTTACAGTGGTGCCATGTGCAATCCCCCATGAGCACACAAATTTGGCCCTGAGATATCCACTTTGCTGAATGCAAGTGTGTGCAAAAACCTATTTATGAATTAATTTACATGCACAAATACTTCCATAAAGATCCATGTAGCAAGCTACATTTAAAAAGCCTTCCCTTGCAAATCTGGCAGGAATGTTACTGAATTACCATACTGCCAAATAAAGGGAGGGAACCCTGTGGAATTGGGAAGATGAGGTGGATTTCACCTCTGTATAGAATCCCAGTAAGTGTGTGAGAATTTCCTTGTGAATTAGTGCACTTGACAAACAAATAATTATCCAGTAATTATCCAGTTACAGCACATCCAGTTTCCAGGACCCTCATTCTGTTCATTAAAGAAGCCATTTTGCACAGCCTGCTAAATATCCCAGTGGGATGTGGACAACAATTCCAGTAAGACATTCCAGGTTCCTTGCAAGGGAATTGAGGTTCATTGGGAAACAATTCCTCACTGCTCAAGCTAAACACAGACCGTTCCCTAAATGGCAAGCAACCTTGTTTCCCTTGATCTGCTTTCATTGTAAGGATGAAACCTTATTTGGTCCATGTCTACATCATAATTTCTGTGGGAGAGCTCCATATCCCAAATATTCCTTGGAAGGCAGAGAGCAGGAAGGACTGTTCCTTTTAACCCTTCTGTCTGCAAGCATTGGGCACTGGGGGCTGCTGCTCTCAGCAGCATTAACAAGGCCTGAGGCAGCTTTAGGGCTGGGTGTGTATTAATCAGGTACAAGTTGTTTGGGAAGGCCCCATCCAGTCAGCACTGAGTGCAGTGATTTGCTTTCTCTCAGTAACTTTAGCCTGGGAATGAAAGGCCCAGTTTAGGGATTCACTGAATTTCTTTATGCTTAGACTGCCCAGTTTTCCAGAGGTGCCCTCTCCTCCCTACGGATTATATGAGGTGCCTGGGGTCATTGTCCTGCTGACACCAACACCTCATTTACGAGTCTGAAGAATTCTGAAGCACACCCCCCTCTCTGGAGGAAGAGAGGGCTGAGGTCACTGGTACTCACTCTGCTCACACTGTTTGCCTGTAAATCCTGTCCTGCACGTGCACTGCCCGGTGATGTGGTCACAGTCTGCTCCGTTCTGGCACTGGCACACATTGGCACAGTTCTTCCCATAAAAAGCAGCTGGGCAACCTTTCAGCAATCAGAAAAGGAAAGAGTAAGAAATAAGCTGAAAGCCAAACTCAGATGTGTTATCAGCACGAAGTATGTGGGCTTATAAATCTCTGGATTTTCAGCCTCTGTATATTTAATGATATTTATTTGATGGTCTAAATGCAGAGATACTGTGACAGCCAATTTTCTTGAAATAATGTTTCTCATCTTTACAGAATTGCCTCTTACTTGTTTCAGAAGAATGAAAACTTGACCCATCTATACAAACTACATTTTCAAGAAGTGAAAGAAGATGCTAAACAGAAGCCCTCTGGAAGACCAGGGATCAATCAATTACTTGCAAGTGAAAGAACCTTCTTAAAAGGCTCACCAGAATTGGATCTCCTCTTTCATACCGGTAATTTGGCACTAGAATGAGAAATCTCTAACATTTTCTTAAATCAGACCACAAATACTGGGGCATTAACAAGCAGGGACACTGACTGTGCAAATTCCAACAATGAATCAATAATCGAAATGATTTTCTCCTCCTTTACTGAGTGCCAAAAGCATAAAAAACCTTGGAAATCTTCAGGACTATTTTCTTAGGGGTGATGTGAGGTTATCAGGAGTAAGGAGCATGTGGTTTTCCAGGGGAAACTGCAATACTTGGAAGAGACACGAGGTAGCAGCACACACTTTGACAGATTCCCTGTCTCTGAAAGGCTTACGCTGAGTGCAGTAGAGCCCCGTCCAACCATGGGTACATCTACATTCTCCATCGTAGGGGCTGCACAGCGCTCCGTTGTGGCAGTTGCATGAATGAAAGCAATCAGGGCCCCAAAACCCAGTGGGACAAGCTATGAAAATAAAAAACATTTGTCAGCTGACAAAAAAAGAAAGCAATGATACTGTGTTAGTGCTGTGGAGGAGCAACAATAAAGGGAGAACCTGTGAGACATCAGCAAAGGCAGAACCCTGCACTGCTGAGCCTGGCAGTGACTCCTGGACAGTGACCAGTCCTTCCAAGCCACCAATTGCTCTCCAAACCCTGGTGCCACCCTGTAACCTCTCCCTGGCACAGGGATTTCTCCCAGCAGGTTGATGGAGGAGATTCTGCCCCTCTGCCCTGTTCAGGTGAGACCTCACCTGCAGAGCTGCCTTCCAGCCCTGAGGAACAACAGCAGAAGGATTTGGAGTTGCTGGAGCAAGTCCAGAGGAGGCCATGGAGATGTTCCCAGGGCTAGAGCCCCTCTGCTCTGCTCTCTCAGGCTGGGAGAGCTGGGAATGTTCTCCTGGAGAAGGGAAGGCTCCAGGGAGAGCTCAGAGCCCCTGCCAGGGCCTAAAGGGGCTCCAAGAAAGCTGAAGAGGACTTGGGACAAAGGATGGAGAGACAGGACACAGGGAATGGCTTCCCACTGCCACAGGGCAGGGAATGGATGGGATATTGGGAAGGAATTCCTGGCTCTGAGGGTGATGAGGCTCTGGCTCAGGCTGCCCCTGGATCCCTGGAAGTGCCCAAGGCCAGGTTGGATGGGGCTTGGAGCAGCCTGGGACAGGGGAAGGTGTCCTTGCCATGGCAGGGGTGGAATGGGTTGGGCTTCAAGGTCCCTTCCAACCCAAACATTCCAGGATTCTGTGATTCCATGATCCTCTGTGCAGGGCAGGAGGCAGGACCAGCTGAGTGCTGTGAGCCAGTGAGCCTGGACATGACCCTGCTCTGTGCTCTCTGCTGTGGCCACTCTCCCTGCCTCACTGGCATTATCTGTGAGCACAATTTAGGCAGGGTTGCAAGATATGGAGGTAATTTAATTTTCTTTTTGACATGCTGGAATTCTTGCATAATAAAGCCCAGCTATTCAGGTTTACCTTGCTATGCAATCAACCACTAAAATTACCACATTCATTTGAAGCACAGAGTGCTACTCCAATCATGTAAAAATGTAAAGAAAACTTCTTCCAGTATGAATTCCCATCCACAAATTCAGATTGCTTTTGTTGTTGGGGGCTAATATTAAATTAAAATCTCCAGGTCTATTTTGTATTTCAACAAGTACAATATTAATACATTTAAAAAAAGTTATTTTAAGCCTCCCTCCAAAAATGAATGCAATAAGTTACAGTTATTAGTGCCAGACTACAAGATTCAAAATTATGATAGCCCTTCAATATAACAACTATATTTTTGCTTTAAAAAGCACTTTCCATTGCTTCCTGCTAAAGACATGAATTAATAAGGCACAGTTCCCAGGAAACCTGAAAGCACAGATACCAGGCCTATTTCCATGGATGCCAATGGCTCCATGGATGATAAATGGAAGTTTCTGGCATCTGACAGAGACCTCTAAAGCCAGAATGAATGGCCAAAAAATCCCCGCCATGACGTAAATCAAACAAAAGGTCACTGGACTCACACAATGTAAAGCTGAGCAGGATTTGGCCTGAAGTGTTTGTGCTATAAGCAACCAGAAATACTTTTCCAATGCCTTTCTAAGGCAGAGCTGCAGGGGCTCTCAGTGAATCCAGGACTGGCGCTGGAGTTGGAGCTAAAATTATGCCGTGTGCAGCTCCCAGGCCAGGTCATGCCAGGTTAGCATGGAAATAGCCCGGGCTGGGGCGGGGTCACCTTGGGAGAGGCTCCCTTTGTGTGCAAGGAGTGAGTGAGCAAAGAGCCACGTCCCCCTCTGCTCAGGCAGAGCACAGAGCGCCCCAGCCAGCTCCTGCCTCCTAAACTGCTGCTGCTGACCTGGCCTGCCTTGCTCCGGAAGGAAAACCAGCTTTTTCAAGGTTAACAGACACTAACACACATTTCCCAATTAGATGGCTAAACATAATGAGGAATATGTGCAGCTTTCTGTCTTTTTTTTTTTTCCCTGCTGCTTTTGAGTGACAGCAATATTCTGCCTGTGGAAGACACACAATAAAAGCAAAATTACAGCCGTCTGTTTTTATCCGATTCCTGCTTTATCACTTGGAGTTTAATATATTTTACTCTGGAATGCTGTCTAATATGCTAGTTGTATCCTGAATATGAAGTAACATTTCTGAATGATCGGATATTGCCTCCCTCTGTGATCTAGCTTCAATTAAGGGATGCTCTCAGGAAATGACACTTTGGGATCAGCAAATGCCAATCTTCTACCTGGGCAATTTTCAGAAAGAAATCCTTCATCCCTACAAGGCCACATTGACTTTTACAATTAAATTACATTTAATAGAAATATTTCAGCTGCCTAATTTCTCAATTCTAGGGATTTGGTACATGAAAACATTTACTGGTTAATAATGTCTAAATGTAATAGCTGAAAGAAAATGATTTCAAAAAAATAAATAAAAAGGAATCCAGCTAGAAATTAAAAGGGAGCATGGAGCTTTCTTTTCTGATAAGAGCTTGTGACCTCTCTTTCCTGGAATAAAAGCCAGTCAGGGCTTCTGGAAACTCCAAATGCAGAAACTAATTCAATCCAAAGCTAACTTAGATTAATTAAAAGAAATCAGCTTTAAAGAGAGCGAGGCACTGGCTGTAATACAACAGGGATTTCCCCAGAATCTGTCTTTAACTTTCAGAAAGCACTAAACAAACACAAAAGTAGGATGTTTGAAGGCAGAGGTGGACAAAGGAGCCTTTGCTCACCCTGGGAGCAGTCCGTGCCGATCCAGCCCGGGAAGCACTGGCACGAGCCGTCGATGGGGTTGCAGGTCCCGTTCTCGGTGCACTGGCACACCTCGGCACAGTCCTGCCCAAACTTCCCACTGGGACACACTGCAAACACAAAGCACTTTACTGAGCCTCTTCAAAAGGAACGGGAGGAAATCACAGGACTCAGCGTTTAGCAATTAGAGATAAAATTAATTACAGTGTTTTTTTCTTTGATGAAGAAAATTTCCTCTGGAAAGCAGGAAAAGGCAGAAAATATTCGAGCCCATTTTGCTTGCATCCCAGGAGTAAAAAGAATAGGAAAAAGTCATATCAAAATCCATTTTTCTGCTGGAAAATGAAGCTAATATAGTCAGAAGATTGCAATTATTGAAGGGCAGTATGGAAGGATGACAAGAGAAGAGACAAAACAGAGAAGAGGGGTCATTAAGAGAGGAAGAGAACAAGAAAAATTTAGGAAATTCAGTGAGTTGCAGCCATAAGTGAGTGGCTGGGACTGTTCTGGTTTTCAAGGATTTTTATATATATATATA
>VXBQ01014211.1:9389-24036 GCA_013400175.1 Phainopepla nitens | reverse complement strand
GAAGAGAAGAGAAGAGAAGAGAAGAGAAGAGAAGAGAAGAGAAGAGAAGAGAAGAGAAGAGAAGAGAAGAGAAGAGAAGAGAAGAGAAATTATCATCCCAATGGCTTCAGAGGGACTAAAAACATTGGAATCCACTGAGAAATTCAATAAATTCTATAAATTTTATTCCCAAATTATATCCTATAGATTCAATAGAATAATGTCAATAAATATTGATTGTATAAATTTTATTCCTAAATGATATCCCTAAATGATATTCCTAAAAAACACAGCCATAATCTGCTTTATTTGAGCTGTGCTGTGGTGTAAATTTTTCTCAAGGATAGAACTCAATTAGAAATTGGTGCCAGTAAAGCTAAACCCACATTAATTAATTCTCTACACCAATTAATATGTTAATGCCCACATTGTCCCCTGTGCATGTCCCCAGTCTTGCTCAGTGTTCAAAGACTCAAAAGTGTAAAGGATGAAGTTCACTTTAACTTTTGTTTAGTACAATTAAGCAAAAAAATTCTTCTTATATTATTATTTATCTTTTCTCAAGGAATAAACCCAGTTTATTCTTTGAGAAAGATACCAAAAAATTCAAAAAAAACCCAGACTCTGGAAAAGAACAGCTTGGTTTTTGAGGTTTTTTTTTTTTGACTGATCCAAATTATTTGGTAAGACTAGAGTACAAACATTATTATGTCGAATAAAGAAAATTCAAAGTAAGGTTTATAAAATAGATATATATACACTGCACAGGACCGTGTGCTGGGAATCCTGGATTTTCCTGGCAGTTATTCCCACCTCCTGGAAATGGAATTTTGACTCAGAACATCAATTCCCCATCAAAATGTCACGGAAAAAATGCACTCCTGCCTTCAGATCCTGCAATCTCGTTACCTTAGGACACAGGCAGGAAGGCAGGGACGACTGATCCTGTCAAAAAATACTTTATTTAAGGACTAAAAATAATTTTTAGAGGACTGAAAATAATTTGGGAGCAGCTGTGAGGGCGGGGCAGTGTCTGGCACAGACAAAGGCCGACCCAGCCCCTCTTTGCTGGTGTTGATCCACCCAGTTTCACCTTCCCCATAAAATATCTGGGAATTTGCTGGGAGGGGACTGGGCTCCGAAATCACAGCTCCTGGTCAGCATGGCACCCTTGGAGTGTCCTTAAAGCGTTTCCCTGGATGAAGAGAGGGCAGGAATCCCCTGCCCAGATGGGGGGGTTCCATGTGCAGAACGTAGCCCTTCATTCAAAAACCTAATTAACTTCGTTCGCTGTAATTTACTCTTAATTGGGCCAATTGACTTTAATTTATTCCAATTTTTTTCCATTTTCTGCTGTCCATGATTAGTAACAAACTCCAAACCCTCCCAGGTTTTCTCATTCACCGCAGGGAAACATGGAGCCAGTGGATGTCCCCTTAATTAGGTGTTTATTCTTATTTTGGTTGAGCCTCCTGAGCTGGGAGCTCCACCTAATAACCCCTTTTTACATCTTCATTGTTGGCTGTAATATTCTTTATTCTCCCCTACACCCTGCCCTTGGATCATTGATCTATTTGAGGGTTTCATTTTAATTTAACTCGTGTTTGCTCGCCTTGGGTGTTTATTCTTTCATCCTGGGCCATTCTCCTTCTAAGGATTTGCTGAAAGATTTGCACATTAAGCCTCTTTATTTAGACTTGATTAAATAGGAGCCTTTTCAAAGGCCTTTGATTTCAACCAGGTTTCCCAATGCTACCTTTAATAAGAAATGGAAATTAATTTTGGATTATTCCTAGAGAATTATATTTATATATTTTTTTAAATTTTTTCTTACTCATCAGCCTGGTTTAACCTCGGCTTTATTGTTTTCAGTGCTGTGCTCATTTATGGCTGCCCAGCCCTGGCACAGGGCTCCAATGGAGTCCCCATCCCTGGAGAGATTAAAAATCCCTTTGGAAGTGACACTTGGGGACATGGATCTGTGGTGGGAATGGTTGGACTGGATGATCTTAAAGGTATTTTCCAACTTCACCAATTCTGTGATTCTCTGACCTTTTTATCACTTAAATGCTTCCTGATTGGGGTGGCAGGTTAATTAGCTTCAAAGATCACATAGATTTCCTAAAATCCAGCTAAAGAAAACCAAATTCACTTATTTTTCACTCTGAGCTGAGATCCTTTCACTTCTGGCCTGGCAATGAAACAACTTGAAATTGAAATTGAATTGCCATTGAAATCGGGAAGCTGTGCTGGGCTGAACCCGTGCAAGGACACTGCTCCTTCAGAGAGCGCAAACCGTAGGACAGAGGCTGAATAATGATATTTTCTGTTCTCCAACAGTGCCACAATCAATTTCCTTGCACACAAGGCTGTATTTGGGTCAGGAGGATGCCTCCTCATCTGGGAGACAATGCCTCTCTTTTATGTCACCCTTTTTTAGCACAGCTCCCAGGCGTTCCCCGCTTTCCGTGGCTCAGGTCTGCTCCCAGAACCCCGACGCGCTCGCGAGCGCGGCCTTCTCCTGGCGGTTATTTGTTTCCAGATCCACAAAACCCGTGGAGCCTTCTGGGATGACTTCCCTGGGCTCCTTTCATGGGGGGATGCCCTATTTTAGCAGCCCTGAGCACAAAGAGCCCTCAGTGTTAAGATTTGGGGCTGCTTTGCTCGGGCTCGGGGCGCGGAGAACGAACCAACGTCAAACCGCGGCAATGCAAGGTTGTGAAATTTTGGGAAGAGATGTAAGAGTCATAAAAGAACTGTGGCAGCACTTTGTAAAAAGCAGGGAAAGGGATTTTTGGGAGAGTAAGGAGAGGGAGGAGCAGATAAATAACAGGGTCACTGGCAGTGCTGTCCCTTTCCCACCCACAGCGATGTCGGGGATGCAGCGAGATTCCCCCGGAGAAGCCGGCCACAGGGGGCTTGGTGTCCTCCTCCTGCCCAGGTGTCCTCTCAGCACTTCCCTGAGGGAAAATCTCTGAGCTCAAACATCCCTGAGGGTGCCTGACACCGCCCCAGGTGCTGGAACCACACACAGGTGACACTTGCCAGGGATTTCACCTTCCGGAGCTGAGCGGATCCACGACCTCCTCTCTTCTTCCTCTCGGCCGCCTGCCTGCTCAGGTCTGGGGTGTGCCCTCCTCCCTTCCTCCTCCTGCAGAGCAGAACACAAAAACCACCAAAATCTCAATAAATTATGTGCACTTGCTGTCCCTAAGGGTGATAAAAATCAAATCCTTTGGGATATTGCCACCTGGAAAGACGTGGTTTGAGATAACACATTTTTCTCTTGCCCCAAAGAGCACAATCAGCTACCAGGGCTCAGGGGAAGGCGGGAATTTGATTTTTTTTTTTTTTTAAAGTTGTGATAAATTCTGGCACTCAAACACAAGCTTGGGACTCAGTGATTCAAGATAAGTCTGTCTAAGATGTTACAGCTCCTTAGGGAAATTCACAGAAAAGAAGTTGAGCTGAATCGATTTGGGAGTTTTCAGTGAAATCTGTGTGACCTGAAGTGTAAAAAAAGGCTGGAGGCTGCCCCTCCAACAAGGTATTTATTCAATGTTTTTCTAGCCGAATAATTCTATACATGCCTTTGCATATTTTTTGTATTATATGCAGCTGCTATTAAATTCAACACAATTAACTGGCAGAACAGGAATATTCCAGAGTGTGAAAATTAAGTGAATTGTGCTGGAATGTAGCCAGCTGCCACATTTTCTCCAATATCAGGAGTAAAATCCAGACTCTGAGGCAATATTTCTAAGCACTCAGGCAGGTTCATTATCCGAGGGCATTCATTCCACATTCAAATTCTGTGACATGGGATCTGGGAATTTAAAGCAGAAGCTCTGAGTGCTTCTCCCAGTGTCTCTGGGCAGCTAAAAAAGCACAGTAGGAATACAAAACCATGGATATAAAGGGTGGAAATGGACTCTAAAAGTAGCTTTTATTCTGGAAGAAACCTGGATCACACCACACAACGCCAGCACATGTCCTGTATTCCCTCATCCCAGCCATAAAGTCAAATCCAGCATTATTTCAAATAGGAAATTGGGGAAAAGCACAACCTATTTATAAACCACAAACAAGGCAAGAGAGAAAATTCAGTCCAAAATATTCCACTGGGAATGAATTGGGCATTTTGGCGCACCTGGCAATGTCCAGGTTATGGTTGGACTCAGTGATCTTAAAGGTGTTTCTCATCCTAAATGACGCTGTTACCTTTGGGGATAGAAGGCAGCCCTGGCCTTGTGACTGTAAATATGATTGTAAAATATTATTGTAAAATGATTACTGTAAATTATTATTGTAAATGATTATTGTAAATGTAGGTATCTGCTGCTGTGTTCTGGTGTCCAAATCGTGGCGTCAGGTCAGCCCCACAACCCCAGCTCCAGGTCAGGAAAATGGAAGGAGTGAGGATGAGGAAAAACGACGGCAGGTCTCGCTCCCGGCACTGAACTCGCCGTTTCTCACCCCGTTTTCCTCTCTCAAGGAATTTTTTTGATTCCCACAGGCCCACAGGGAGCTGGGCTGGCTTTTCAGCAGCACAAAAAGGGAGGGATGAGCGTGGGGACCCGGGAGAACGGGGCTGCTCCAAGTCCTTCTCACGCGAGCGAGCCCCTCTTTGTCAGAAACGGGGCCTGGGCCGCTGGCAGAACAATTACTGAAAGTAATGATTTCCTCATCGGGTAAACACTCCGGGACAATATGCAACTGTTTTTCAGAGCCAGCCCATGGCCATAAATTACCCAAGGCTGGGGAGGGGGGAAGGACCTGGCGTTTTGGCCGAGCTGTTGTCGTGAGAAGTAGCAGGGCCCTGTCTTGAGGCACAAGGCCGCGGCCTTGGCGGGGCTCCAGCGCTCGGATGGAATCGGAATTCATTATTCATGATCAAGTGGGAGGCAAATCTTTTGATTTATTGGCAACTAGCAGCACAAACAGCAGATGCCTTCCAGCAGAACTGTGCACGCAGGGCCTGACAGGAACGCCCTCCTGGGCCTCTGTAGGCAGATCAGAGCCCCACAGAAAAATTTCCTAACTCGACTCCCCGCTTTAGATAAAAATCTTTCACTTCCCCTTTGCAATATTTCTTTGTACCCAGAGAGGCAAATCCTTCCTTGCTGATCTCTGGAGGGTTTTGGGGGTTTTTTTTGTGTGTGTAACAAAAAGCTGCTTGGACAATTCAGGCAGAAAACAAACCAGACCTACCAGAAATCATTGCTGTGATAAATTACACCACTGATAGTCACAGCCATAATTCTATTGAGGGATTTTGATAACCCCTTCCAGGCAATTTGTAACTCAACCCTGTCTGTATCTCTTCTCTGTCACCTCACCACTCCCTTGGCTGCACATCTGATCGTTGCTATTCTTAATTTCCCTGCTCAGTGACTGAGAAGCTTTTCCCACACTGTCCCAACTAAACCCAAAACCTCCCAGGGATCTTTCTGGGGGATCTCTGTCTCATCTCCTTCAGGGAGGTTTTCACTGAGCTCCTGGGCAGTTTTTAGGGTACAAATTCCTGCCTTTCTGATCAACCAGCAAAGAAATCCAGCAGAAACAAACAAACAAACAAACAAACAAAAAATAGGTTTCAATGATCATCCAGATTGCAAATGAACCCCATTTTTTGGGCACGCCCCAGCTGTGGCCCAGTGTTATTGTTCTCCCAGTGAGCACTGGCCGGGCCAAACCCTCACCCAGCTGCTGCCTGAAAATGTATTGATCTGTTTTTCAAAGCTAAAGAGCCAATTATGGTCTCATAGCCTGCAGAATAGGTTTTGTATTTCCACTTAGAGGACTCCATTTCCACTGCACTGCCTAATTGAGGATTGACTGTAGCTTGTTCTGCTTCCCACATTTCCCTTTTTTTCGGCTAAATAAGGATGAGTTCTCTGCTAGGAATTCTCAGCAGTGTTGTTTTGGTGCTGCTGTGGAAGGGAGAAGGCAGCTGATGACTCAAAAGGCCAAGCAAGAAACAGATGAAAACTCTTTGGCATCACATATGACAAGAAGTGACTTTTTTCATGAGCAGTTTTAAACTAAAAGAGGAGAGATTTAGATTAAATATGAGGAAAAAATCCTTTTCTGTGAGGGTGGGGAGGTCCTGGGATGGAATTCCCAATGAAGCTGTGGCTGCCCCTGGATCCCTGGAAGTGTCCAAGGCCAGGCTGGATAGAGCTTGGAGTAGCTTGGGATAGTGGAAGGTATCAGGGTTGGAACTGGATGAATTTTAATGTCTCTTTCCACCCAAACTATTCTGGAATTCCATGAACTCTGCCATTTAAATGTCAATATTTCACCTTGATGTAATGAGCAGCAGAATAATCCTCCCTTTGGACCAGAAAACAACTGAAGAGTGAGGTCGAGCTCCAAGGAGATTTTAACCAGGCCCAAGAGTTAAGAAAAAACTTATTTTTGGTTTATTACCTCTTAAATTCTGCATAATCCAACCTGGAATTAGGGAGATTAACTTGGAGTCCAGGTAGCAGCCAGTGACTCGTCTCACACCTTCCTTTGATGGTGGCGTCAGGTATTCCTTTGATGTGATCCTGTCTATTCACAAGGAATTCTCCACAGCTCCAGTTTTCCTTGTCACTCAAATGGGAAAAAAAGTCTTTGTGGGCTCAGGGATTCCCAGTTGAGGTGCTGGGCTAGAGCAGCTCCCTCCAGTCCTTTCCTCTCCACCATCACTTGGAATTTCTGTGAGTTCTGCCACGTCCTCTGTTTCACGTCCTCAAGGATACCCTCACTCCTGTTCCTTTACACCAGACTGCAGCAAAAACCATTTCCTCTCCCAGATTCCCTTTGGCAAACCCCGGGAAATCGCTTCTGTTGTTTGAGGATCTCATTTCACACCAACCCCGTTCCTCCTGACATCCCTTTTACACGAGGAGAGGTTGTTTTGCCCTTGAGCTCCTCTGGGAATCCGGCTCCTCTGAAGGAGAGCCTGAAATCGCCAGCGGGGTCGGAGATTTTTATCTAGGGATAAAAATCTTGGGATTCCGTTCTGCCTTCCAAGCTGAGGCAGGGTCTGCCTGCACTGAGGTGGATTCTTGGGAGACTCCAAACCAAAGCTTGGCCTCCCAGAGGGACACCAGGACCACGGTGACGTTTTCCTGCCACCCCCACCAAAACCTGGGGGACGCTCAAGGTGGTGTCCCATTACTCCGGGGATCCGGCTGAAGAGCTGAATTCCCATTCCCAGAAGGTGGAGAACACAACACAGAGCCTCAGTGGGAGGATTTTTGGGAAGGGGCAGCAAAGTGCCTGTGGAGAAGGAGCACCAGAACATCGTTGTGGGAGTGGGAGGCTGGGTCAGCACCTGAAACGTGGCACCTGCGCTGCTGAATAATCAGCACAGATGAGCCTGAGCACCAGCAATTACCTGCAGCTTAAGAGATATTAAAGGCAGATCCTTGATAAACAGGCAAATCTCACAGAATTCCTCTCTCTCCTCGCAGTAATCCTCTCTAATTGCGGATAAATGGCAGATTTGCAGGAACACTCGGCATTAGAACATTCCCCACAAATGGAGAGAGGCTGGGATCTCACTCGGCAGAGGCAAATAGGGAGTGTATTTATAATTTATTATTTATTATTTACTGTTTTGTTATTTCAGGCAAATTGTTTTCACCTGGTTCTCAGCTGCATCCACAGCTCAATGCTGGGACGGGAGACTTTTAAACCCTTCAAACAAGGCTTGTCCCACTTTCTTCATGGCACAGGAGAATCCTAAACCTCACAGAAACAGCACAAGAGAATCCTAAACCCCACAGAAACCTCTGGGAGCTGCTGCGTGAAACCACCGAGCGTGGCTGGAAAATAATACCAGGACTTTCATTTGCAGCAAGAAGCGTTTGGTGAAAATATTCAGCTAAAAGCCTCAAAGAACTCGACCCAAAAAGTGGTGTTGGAGTTGGGAAACATCCCACAGAAAGAGGGTGAGGTGGAAACTGGGAAGCTCTTTGAAGTAGTGCAACATGCAAGGACCAGGGGACGCGGATTAAAACGTGATTCATAAAAGGCTTTTGCTCAGGGAGCTCTGTGGAACACCCCGGAGGAGCGGTGGGTCCGGCAGAGTTAATCACGCTGGGAAAGAGCTCCCAGAGTGCCTGGCCAAACAATCCCTGGCTGGGCTAATTCCTTGGGCTGATTGTTCCTGGGCACAGGGATCATCTTGGCTCTGTTGGAATATTTACTCAAACACAAGCCGAGTGCTTTTACGTCGCGGCTCCGTCGGTTCCCGAGGTTTTTGTTGGCACGGCAAAGAGGAATCTCCTGCTCTGGGCACGCTCTGAGCCTGTGGATTCCCACAGGAGCCAGGGAATGGTCAAGAGGGTCCATTGCCTCTTTGCCAGGCTTGGATTAATGGCAACCTCAGCCTTCTCACGTCACCTGGGCTGAGGTGACCCCTGGGAGGTGTCAGAGGTGGCGTTTCCAGGGGTTTACCCAAGGAAAGGGTGAGCTCTTCCCACAGGTCACCCCCACGCCCTCCCCGGGCTTGTTGGCACACAGAAAACTGACCCTGGATCTAAGATTTGGAAAATCTCTGATGCCAGAGGTGACAAAGGAAAACGTGTGGCGGTTCTAACATGTGCAAAACTCTGCTTTGGGAGGGAAATGCCTTTTTTTTTTCCCCATGTGGGTAATCCTGGGAGCCCAGGAAGTGATGGATGCAGGCAGTGCAGACACAAATACCATTCATCACCTCCATGCTCTGACATCCTCTTACACCTGCCCTGCAATTCAATCATCCCAGCCTCTTCTCAGCCAGGAGATCCTCCGAGTGATAGAATTATATTTCATCACAATTAATTCATTCTTCCTCTGCCCTGCGAAACCCACACATTCCTCTCAGCCTGGCAGCTTGATTTAAAAAACTCCCCAACAAACCCTCGTCCCAATTCCTCCCGTTCCAGCTCTGCAACATCCCCCAGGAGTTCCAGCCTGATGAGTTGTGCAGAGAGAACAGAAAGCAGTGGTTTTTGAACCAAAAACCCATCCACAAAAAAAAAAAAAAAAAAAAAAAAAAGCCAAAAGAGCAGGGAAGCGGGTTTGCAACCAGAACAGGCAGAGTGAGCCTGCAGAGGACATGGAAAATCTTATGCCACGGGGGAAAAGGAAAAGAGGGGAAAAACTCTTACGCCTGCCTGGCCTGCTCGATGGGGTCGTAGTTGTCCAGGTAGTTGTAGCGGATGGTGTCCGTGGGGTTTCTGTCGGATGAACGCCAAGGAGGGAGCTCTTTTTTCCCCCTGGATGTCCCCCGTCCTGCCACGGAAAGTTTCCTCTCTGGGACGTCACTCTTCACTGGTTGCACATCGATAACGATGAACTCGTCCTTAGAAGGAGTCTGATTGGAGAGGTGGAAAGAAAAAAACAGGTTTTGGCCGGCGATGAAAATCGGATTGGCCTCAGTTTAGTGTTATAGTAATTTGGGGATTAACTCAAAATTGGTCTCTGACCATTATGGTCAGAAAGAGGCACCTTGGCAGTGCTTGTCACCACCCAAGCCCTGTGATCCATGCTAAGGTGAGCTGAGCTGCTGTTGAGATGCATCAGCTTCTCTCTATCAGCTACACAGAGACTTTGCTCTAAATTTAAGGGCTGAGCTTTGAGTTCAGGGCAGGAGGATCCCAAAAAGATCAACAGGCACAGGGGCTGGGAGCCAGACTCCCCCAGTTTTCCCAGTGGGGACAGACACACCCATGGAGGAGGTGTGATGCCTGGAGAGGCTACCTGGAACAGAGGCTAGATGGAGTTAGAGAAATAAAGTAGATATTTATTAAAAAGGCCTTCAAAGGATACACCTTGGCCAGTAAAAGAGCCTGGCTGAAGCTACACCCAAGATGGACGACGGGTCACGAGTCTCATCTTTCAGGAAGAAATTCAGCTTTCCTCACAATGGAAGGCACCATTTGTTGGAATAAAAATACCCAGTTCTAGTAGAGATGGGGCAACTGAGAGGCATTTTAAAAGACTTTATTCCATTATCAGTCTCATAGATGCTGCTAATACTTCTAACACCAATCACTATTGTTTTTACCCCACATGGTCTTGCTACTATGCATCTTTCACAGTTCTAACTCTCCCAAATATCTGCTCTGTTTGCAAGGCCACCTTTTGAAACTTGTTTCCAGTTCAATTTCTCTCTCTCTGTCTGTTCTATTCCATGGCCCTTCTAAGCCAGCACACCTCATCTCAGAGTTTGCACACAGATGTACAGGACTATGTGAGCTTTCAGTCAGGCTTTGAGAATGCTCTAAAATCCATTTCCCACACATCCAAGATGGACGACGAAGAGTTTTGACACCTGTATAAGTTTTGGTCCATTTGCATATTGGGGGTTAATTGTCCAGCTTCAGGTAATGAAGCCACATTCTCTCTCCCAGTTTGCTCCTCCCAGTTTGCTGTTATTTGCACTTTTTGGGCCTGAAGCTTGCAACGGTGTCCTTGGTTCTCAAGCTGGAAAAGGTTTTGTCCAACTAAACTGTGAGGAGAGCTTGCTAACGCTTTGTATGAAGTTCAGAGCCACACACCAATGCAGTAGAAAATCTGGAAAATGTGAAAGCTCAAACCTGAGGCGTGGGGTGGGGGCGTACCTTGGGCCTGGTGACGCGCAGCTCCCTCACCATCTCGATGTAGTGTTTTTTCCACACGCCCTGCTCGAAGGGTGTGGGGCAGAAGTTGATGAACCACCCGAAACGCAGGCACTTCAGCATCCACAGCTGATCCAGCTCCGACAGGTACTTCCAGTGCCAGCTCACCTGTGAATTCCCAGCCACCTGAAAACCTTGGGGTTTAAAGTGCCCAAGATTTTGGATGTAATTCCTGCATATCCTTAAAACCAATTCAATTCTTCTGCGCTGTTAATGCTCCAATTAAACCTTGGATTAAACCATTTAAACCTTTCAAGGCCTTCATGATGTGGGGCCCTTCCAACTCAAGATATTCTGTAATTCTAAGTAATTTTCTAACCTATTGTCTCCCTGCCTGAGCATGAAGAGTTTGAGTTGCGTCCGCATGAAATGCTAGAAAAAGTTACTAAGGCAAGGGCTTAGCCAAGCTGAGTTTATTATAAATTCTTTAATAACATGGAATATTACATCAGTGAGGTAATAATGTCACTGAAAACTAAACTTACCTAATTTAAAACCACTTTGGGCAGCATCTCACAGCATTTTAGGGCATGCAAACAGATTTTTGGAGTCTTAATCATTTTGCTCCGAAGCCCATCTGTAATTTTCTGTTTCTCCACATCCAATGCTTGACCCTCAGGCATTTTAAAAGATCTGTTTTCCTTAAAGGATCAAGTGTTGTTCTTTGCAAAAGCACAAGTCAATATTTCTCAACTAATTAAGGGCTCTGCACACTGTGCAAGATGTTTTAGGGGAAATGTGATTTTCAGGAAGTACCACGCTTTATTTCTGGGAATAATCAGCCTTGAAAGGCCCACTTTAAAAATGGTTTAGAACTAAGCATTTAAAATTACTCTTCACTTCCGTGAATCTGGCTTAATTTAGGATCCGAAGAACGAGCATCACTAAGAATTTGGCACAGGCTGCCAAATCAGAAGACCTTTTGTCTTCACCAAAAACCAGTGTTTTCCTTCCTTTTTTTTTTTTTTTAATTATTTATTTATTACTTTGAACTGGCTTTCTGAACCCCAGGCAGGTGTTGGCTTTTTTTTACCTGTGCACATCGACAGAGGCTCCGTGGGTCCAGGAAGGAAAAGATGTACAAGGACAGGACTCGAGGGAGCCTGGTGGTAAAATCGATGGCCTCGGTGGGGACTCGGGCCTGGAGCTGCTTGGCACAGAATTTCTGCTGGGACAGGGAGCAGCGTTCCAGCAGGTCCACCAGGATCCTCCTCCTCTGGCCATCTGTCCACTTGTCAAACTGAAAATAAGTAGATGAATAGGAGTTTCAGGTGCAGAGAAACCGGAGATTCAGCTTGTTAAAATAAAACGAGATGAGGGAAAGCGCACAGGCAGCAGCTTCTGGTGACTCACTCTGAGGGAGCAGAGCGCTGGGAACAAATGGAGGTGCTACATGAAAGGAACCTCTGAAGCCACAGAAGGATTTCTAACCCTCAAAGGATGCAGCATGGCCTAGGCCAGGACTCACTCACACTCCAAGCTTTGGCTTCCCTCGTGGAAGGGAGGAGAGCCAGCGGGGTTTTTACAGCAGCAGGCCCCAGTGAGGAATTCGTTGCTGATTCCTTCTCCCCTGACACCTCCATGGCCCCCACCACTGCAATCTCAGAGTGCCTCACAATTCCTGAAGCATTTTTCCCTCACAATCCCACTGCATGGGCCCACTATGAGAAGCGGAGCGGAGGGAAAACCAAACGAGCTGCCCGGGCCTCGTGAGGAAAAATCCGTGGTGGTGGCAGAGTCACAAAGGTTTTTCCACGGCTGAAGGCATGTACCTGAAGGACAGGATTGAATCCGTGTGGGAGGAACTCAGGGAAGCAGGGATGGCTTTGCAGAGCTGGGCAAACAGGGCGGGAGTGACTGGGGTTGGGAAGGGCCCTGTCAGCAGCTGTCTCCTGGGAGGAGACCGACCTCATCCCCACAAATTGCTGCCATCTGCCTCCAAACCTGCAGCCCGGGTGCCAGCAGGGAGGGAAGCCCCGGGATCGGGGTGGCCGTGGGCAAGAGCAGCAGGAATTCCCAGTGGGAACGGCAGGCAGCAGGGTGGGATGGTTGGAAAGGCCTTTCCTGAGGGGGAATGTGGGTTTTGCTTCATCCTGTCTTACCAGACTGTGTGCTGACAGGACAAGGGGAAGGGTTTTAAACTCACAGAGGAGAGATGTAGATGGGATGTTGGGGAGAAATCCTTCCCTCTGAGGGTGGGGAAGCTCTGGAATAGAATTCCCGGAGAAGCTGTGGCTGCCTCATGCCTGGAATGCCCAAGGCCAGGTTGGAGCAACCTGGGATCATGGAAGGCATCCCTGCCGTGACAGGGATGAGCTTTAACATCCCTTCTAACGCAATCTCTGGAACTCACAGAACCACAGAATCACAGAATCACTGGGTTGGAAGAGACCTTCAACGTCATCGAGCCCAACCCATGCCCGAACGCCTCAACTAAACCATGGCACTTCCAGTCTTTTTCAATTCCATGAAACTCCTCCTCAGTGCAGCATGAGCAGCCTTAGCCCAAACTCCTTTCAAACGGAAAACAGAATGGTTTGGGGAATTTCCCCTTGGTGGAGAATGCTTCTTTTTCCAGTTTATTTCCTTCTCAGGGCTGGCCATCCCCAACCACGCGCTCTGTTTGCACACACCGCTCCCTGGAGCCGCCTTTCCACGGCTCCCAACTTGCTCTCTGCGAGTCACATCCCTGCACATCCTTGTCTGCATTTAACCTCAGGGACATTTAAGTCCTTTGTTAAATGTGACTTCCAAAAATTAAATATAAATATAAATAAATATAAATATTTAGTATTAAAATAGTGAGAAAAAATATCTTCTTCCAGTATTTTTTTTATTATAAAAGGTAAATAAATGGTTTAGTGTCCAGTGTCCCTTCTTTTCCCTGTCAGAAGGAAACAGATTAGAAATGCAGATTCCTATTTTCCCTCTGCTTCCTCCCCACCCCAAATCTATGCTCAGATGGAGGACTGGCAGAATAATAGCTTAAAATGCACTGTGCAAATGAAGGTAATGGAGAAGCATTTTCTTTCCTGATCATTTTGAAGAACTCCTTCTTTATTTATTGATTTTCCCTTGGATGAATTCCAATGCTGGAGAACAATCTCCAGGAAGCAAATAGCTCTTTTCCTTCTCAAAAACACCTCTGCAAGACCTTCAAGAAGGTCAGAATGGAAAAAGTGTGGGATTGGCATTCCTGAGATCCTGGAGAGATGAAAAGGATCAGAAATAGAAATAATAGAAATAATAGAAATAGAAATAGAAATAGAAATAGAAATAGAAATAGAAATAGAAATAGAAATAGAAATAGAAATAGAAATAGAAATAGAAATAGAAATAGAAATAGAAATCTCTCCTTGTCTTTTCAGACACAGTGAATTAAGGAATATTCCCTTTTTTTAATCTGTTTTTCATAAAACGTTCAATTCTAGTGATGCTTTAGCAGGGGATTAAGGGAAAACTGAAGTAGAACCTGGGGATTTTGGACTTAGTAATGTTCCCTGAGGATAAAATCAGCCAAAGAGGTACCAGAGGGGGACAGAGGAGGTTCTGCCTGTCCCCTTCTCACGCTCGGCTTGAAATAAAAGGTTTTCTCTGTCACACGAGGGGGGAAAACTTCTGCTCGCCATCCACGATCCCAGCCACATCCTCTGCTCGTTAAAACAATCCCCGATCACCCATTTGCACCGATCAATTTCTGTGTGAGCTCCGGAGACAAGCGAGGACCTGGCTCAGTCTCCTCCACATCAAGAGATTAAGTGAACCAGTCAAAACAAATCCAGCTTCACTTCCCAGCAGACGGGGAAGAGTTGCTCCTTTTTAACCCTTCCCACCCTGCCACGGCTTTCCCGGTGGGGGAATTCCTTCCCTCACCCTCAGCCTGTGCTTAAACTCCATTTAAACCAGAGCCACGGCATCGGGGGCGCTGGGAACACCCAGCAGCACCAGCCCGGCGGCAGCCAAGGGGTTAAATTGGCGTAATTTGTCTTTTTTTTTATTTTTTTTTT
>VXBQ01014207.1:1320932-1389969 GCA_013400175.1 Phainopepla nitens | reverse complement strand
GGCCAGGCCGGGGCCTGCGGCCTAAAGCGGCGCGCAGCCAGCGCAGCGCGGCTCCAACACTTCGGTTTTTGAGACTCTGCGCGGTTTAATGGTGCGCTGAGTTTGCACTGCAGGGAGGAGGTGGAGAATAGATGTATTAAATGTATGGTATGTTTCCGGAAGCTGGCTAATCTCTGGTCATCTTCGTGATACCTCGGTTGTGAAGTGTGTAATGTATTCCCCCCTTAAGGAGGAAGAGTGCACCATGTTTGCTATTCAAAACTCTTCCACGGGAGGACGTTTTGCAAGAAATTACCTGGCTCGGTTTTATGAGCGATAGCAATGCAATGTTTGAGGCTGTAGTTTGACTATGGTGAAATCGCCTCGGTTGCAAAATACTACTCTGAAATGTAATACTTAAAGTTATCGTCAGTATTTCAGATGATCCGTAGGTCACCCATTTTAAGTGAGGTAGGTCTTTGGGTTATGCCTCTCTTCAAAATTTTTACATGCTGTACTCATTCACTGCATGGTAGTGTCCTAAAAAAGGTCCATTCTTGACAGACCTGGAGTTCTGTTAACTACTGGAAAAAAATACTGTTTGTCTCAGTACTGGTGTTTCCTTTCTTTACCAGTCTCTCCTCAGGTGTGTATTGATGCTTTAGTTAGTTAGTTCATCCAGTCCTTCCTGTCTTCTCCATTAAATCATTTCCTGTTGAATTGTCGTTGTCCGTTCTTCCTGATTCCATACCGATTAGGCAATCTAAATCCAGCTCCTTTCCACCTCAGCTGATTTATTTTCATTGTCTACTGACCATTACCTAATAATTAGTAAAAACTGAGACTTAACTCCTAACTGGCTTAACCTTTTGTTTAGCTCCAATTGTCCAGGACATTCCTCATTCCTGACTGTAGGGAGTTATTGCAGTTTAATTCCGTTACTATATTCAGCCACCATTCTGACAACAGCAAAGGAAAACGTTTTTATTCTTTCCTTCCTCCCTTGACTTCCCTAGATAATTAATTGCTTTTTTAAAAAAAATCCCTGTCCTGAAATTGAACACAGTGTTTTACTTTAAAGCCACACAGACGTACTTGTTTTGTCTTTTTGATGAATTGTCATGGGCACAGTAATAAACAAGAATCCAAAAATTACTGGTAAATTTAAAATAGTATGTGGTTTTATTAAAGCCTTGTCCACTGACAGAACAAAAGTAGGAAAACCAAGGGTTCTGATCATGTGTGTGGTCTTCATTTGCTACATGGTTTTGTGCAATAAATCTATAGGAAGCTCAATAAACAAAAATATAAAACATTGTTCCTGTGCTACACCTGCTTGTGCTTCATGCCTCAATCATTTAGCCATTTTTAAATTTTCATTAATGTCTTAATTCCAGTTCAACCCATTTTGTTCTATATTTGGTGAAGGGCCTGGAGGGGAAGGCGTATGGGAAGCAGCTGAGGTCCCTTGGTCTGTTCAGCCTGGAGGAGACTGAGGGGAGACCTCACAGTGAACAGTGTCCTGGTGAGGGGAAGAGGAGGGGCAGGCACCGATCTCTTCTCTGGGTAGCTCGGTGACAGGAGCTGAGGGACCCGAGGGAATGGCCTGCAGCTGTGCCAGCACAGGCTTAGGTGGGGAATCAGGAAAAGGTTCTTCACCCAGAGGCTGTTGGGCACCGGACCAGGCTCCCCAGGGCCGTGGTCACAGCGCTAAGCTGGGTGAGTGACAGAGCTCAAGAAGCTTTTGGACAATACTCTCAGGCACAGGATGTGACTCTTGGGAATTTCTGTGCGGGGCCAGGAGCTGGACTCAATGATCTTTGTGGGTTCCTTCTAACTCAGGGTATTCTATGATTCTACATTTCATACACACATGAAGTGCCATTAGATCTCTGCATCCAGAAAATCAACTTGTTTAGAGTTGGACAGTGCAGTACATTATTTGCCTGTAGCTCTGTCTAACATTTATTTTTAATTCTTGGCGAAGCAGTTCTGTAAATGTGTAGTCATGCCATTTCTTCTTTGCGAGATTTTATCTCTTACATTCTAGCTAAGAGCCCTAGAATGTTGCAAACCTTTCTTAGACTGAAATAACTAAAATGCTTCTAAATCTGTAGATGTTGACTGGAGTGATTTTAGTTTGAGAGACATGTGTCTAATTTGAATTACAGCTGTGCTGCAAGTATAACTCAAACTTAGGTTGTGTTTCTTTTTTTATAATTTATGCATCAGATTAGATATAAATATTGGTGAAATCTGTGACAAACTAAATTCAGTGCTTGTATCTATACCAGAGGAATAATTCAAATTATATTTAAAACATGTTTTATATTACTGCATGTAGAATCAGCTGGGTTGGCCTTGTGGGAGACCTAAGATCTTTTTATCTTCAGAACAGGTATTGCAGGCTTTGCCTCTCTGTGAGGTCTCAGCTGTTATCTGAAAAGGAGTGTCACTCAAACAGGGACAAGTTACTTTGAGGTGTCTGATGTGGTTATGCAGCCTGCAGAGCTGACATGTCCTGGAAGCAGCTCCTGAACCGTGCCAGCCTGGCAGGGTGAGTCACACAGGCCAATCACAATATGAGTTTTCTCTCATAGATACTTACCTGCAAGAGATACTTTAATGAGGGTGAGATCTAACACACTGTAGCAGCTCATATTTAAATCACAGTAGATAAACTGTATGTCATCTGTATGCCTGCCAAAATTATCCTTACAGAAGATGTATTTTGTAATGGAAGTAAAGGAGAATGCTACTTAGGCACTCCAGAAGGTAATTTCTTTTGAAGGAAAGTTTGCAGTTTCCAGACTTTTTACATCTTCCCCAAGTAATATCTTCTGAGTTTTTGTTTATAGGGAGTCTTCATTCAGTGATAGAGTTCCATAGGTGTTTTGTAGGTGGGGATGCAGGACATGCAGGAAGCATACACCATAGGGTGTTCTGGACAAAATTTCTAATGCATGGTTGACTGGGATGGAGAGAGTTGGTCTTGACAGTCCGTCAGGATCTTGATAGTCTCTTCCAGTCTCCGGTTCCTAAGCGCATTTGTGATGCAGATAGCTGTCCAGTGACCTGGAATGAGAGGGCCCATTCATTTCTGACAAACAGCCTTCAGATAGTAATGTCTTTTCATTACTAAAATGAGCAAAATAATGGCAGAGATATGAAAGGCTTGCATCTTGTCACCAATTCCCTTGAACCATTTGATTCTGCATGCGTAAAAGCGTCATAATCCGTGTGTGTGCACGGATACACGCAGACATGTGCGTGAGAATGCTCAGAAAAGCACATAAGAGTTGTGTCAGAAGAAAGATAGCTGGCTTTTTAAGTAGAGTACTGATTATTGATCATAAAAGGTAGCTTCTCAAATACAAAGAATTTGAAGGAATGGGGTTTCTTTACCCATCGACATGCACAGATATGCTTTTTGTTTGTTTATTATGCTTCACGGGTTTCTTTACATCCTATATATGCAAAACTCATGTTTTCTGTATCTGAAAGCCAAGATGAAAAGAGAAGAAATAAATTTTGTTTGTTAGAAACAAAACTCCGTCATTTCCCTTTTTTGCCTAAATTGTGCAAGCAAATGCTTTTACTACAACAAGTGATTTTTTTTAGAATTATTTCTAAAGGAAATAAAGAAACCCCTTAAGATATTTTTAATACTAGCATTGTTTCAAAGTCAGCTATGCTTGCATACTGTTTGCAAATTTTTACGAAGTTATTATTTGAACTTGTTGATTTATTCCACTTTTTCTGCACAAAACTGTGTGCTTGTGCTGCCATTTATAGGAAGAAAATTTCTGGTTAAAATCTTGAAAGCTGTCTTTGGGACTGGTGGGACATACAGAAATGGCTGCAGAAAGAGTGGACCTTTTTTCTGCAGATTCAAAACCTGTTGATTATGTTTCCCAATCCTCTGAATAATAATTGTCTTACTAATTACAGATAGCACTTTTGAGTGCTACTATGGTTCTACCTCTGTTACAACATTATCAGTTTGTTTGGTTTTTTTTAATCTATTCTGGATAAGAGCATTTGTACAAATTAAAAAAAAAAATCTGGTCTACATATTTTCATCTGTAAAACAATCCAGGCCATTCATAAGGATACATGCGGATAAAATAGTCATAATATCAGAAAGGGATTAACCATGTACAAAGCTTAGGTTAATAAAGGAATAATTAGGATTAGGGGCCAATCCTGCGATAGGATCATACGTATGAATTTGCCGTGTGTTTTGCTGTTACATATTGCTTAAGAGTAACTCAAAGTACAGCAGCTCTGTCAGTGCTCCTGGGGTAGTTGTACTGTTCTCCCTGTCCTCCTGTTCTCAAGCCCTTGGTACCATTTATGACTAAATTATTAAAATAGCTTGGGTCAAAACAGGGAACTGTTAATTATTGTTTCAGCAGTGCCAAACAAAAAGATGAAGTGTCAGACTCAGATGAAAAAAGAAAAGCTGTCTGCGCCACTGTTGTTATCTGTTGAGCGTGGACACACGCCTTTTGCTGTTGGTCTCCTGTGTCTGAGCTTGCTTACAACAGTAGGCAGCATTTCTGAGATTGTTCCTCTTTCGTTCCTTCTTAAGTAGCTTTAAAGTTTCAGGTTCCTTCTGTCATGATGTTGGCTCTTGCTAGGGGGCCTCATTCTGAGCTGGAAGCATTTGTTCATTCTTGTCCTTCTTGGAAGGTTTTTATCAAAAACTGACTACATCATCTTATTTCAAGTATTTCAACTTTATGCTTAAAAATATTAAGACATCTTATTACAACTGTAACTTCAGGCAGCAATTCAAAACAGAATGTGGGGGAAAGAAAAGAGCAATATACTCAACACAGCAAAGATTGCATAGATGGCAGTCTCCCATTTAGTCCTCAATGTCAGTCTACATGCCATCCAACAGTGAAGATCCCAGCACACATTTCTATCTGGGCCTTTTTTATATCTTAATGACCTGGTTCGTTGTTCCTCAGAGACACACTTGTGGTGATTCAGAAGCCCTGGGTGCAGTGCCCAAGCTGCATGCACCACGGCAGCAGCCCTGACCAGCATCCAGGACTCTGCTGTTAGTGACACAACAGAAGTGTTCCTGAAGAGGCTTCACGTGCCTGGAGGAGGTGAGAAAGCTCTGAGATTGTCATGATTCCAAAGAGATTCTGTTATCTTGAGGACTGATCCTGAACTAACTATGTGTCACTTAACTAAGAATGAATTCTCAGTATCAAGTCAAATTTAGTAAAAATACATTTGAAATTACATATGAAAATCTAAACTTCTCTGAAGATAGAGTAAACCACAGTTTACTGAGAAAAAGAGGGTCACTTTCTTAAGATCCAAGTGATAATAAAAGAGGTGGCTTTTCTTTCAGAAAACAGTGGCCACTGTGAATCAGAAGTAAGCAATAATTAACATCAGCACAATATATTGGGACTTGTTGCATCACTGTCATAAAAGATGTGTCACCCATGGATGGTAAATAGGCAGCTTATTCAAGTTGCTAATAATATGATGCAGCACCTATGGAGCTTGCCATGTATTTTTTCCCCTTTTGCTTCCGGGCATTAAGATGCACTGTTTTTACTCAAAGAGTACACTGTATTGTTTTGTGGATTCCTAATAGTTTTTTTCTGTTTAGACTTTGTCGCAGAAGCTGTGAGACTAAGATGCACCAGGTAAGGACCAACTCTTCAGAACTGGAAAAAAAGGAATAACTTCTGCAGTAGTTGCTGTATTTCCAGTGCACAAGCCTCAAGCTTATTTGGGCCAATAAATCTGGGATGCAAATAGAGAGTCAGATGGAAAACATTACAGTGATTGTTCTCAGGCATTAAAGAAAATAACCCAGAACTTCTATTTCAAAAAATTACATGTTACTCTGCAGCTTACTCTGTTTTCATGCTTTTCAAACATCTGAGATGTCCATTGTTTAGCAAGCAGATTCGGACATATGCTGTGCTCTTTTTAATTCCCTTTTTCACTGTACATTGCACGTGGTATATTTATCTTCTACAGCTATATTTCAGCAGTGTTGGGTGAATTAATATCTCTTTATATTGAGATAAGCTCTTTTGAGTAATTAATGTAAACCAATTTCTCTTTAGTTATTGACGACCCACACTTAGTTTTCATTAAATGCAGAATTTACCTTTTGCATCAGTGTGGGAAATCAGACAAGAGAAGTCAAATTTCATTAGCTCCTGGTCCAGCTCAAGATATGTTGATATTGCAGATACCCAAATATTTAGGAGTCTCTCATTCTGCATTAAAGAAATGATCATGTGTTGTGGCCCATGCATTTCCCTTTGTCACCTCTCCATTCAATTTGATATGACAATGGTATGACTGTAATTGTTAAATACAAGTCAACGGGGAAGGAAAGTGCTTATGGGCAAATTTTGCTCTTAGGAGCTGTATTAGCGTGGTTTGGTACTGGGCAAACTTCTGATGTTCACGAACCAGTTAGCATGCAGGAAGAAAATGGTGAGTAGATTTCTGGTTATGAAGCAGTAAATTGTTTACTCCTCCAATTTCCCAAATCCTATAAAGAAATTAATTTGATTGAATTGTGAAAATTTCAAATGCAAAACATGTTTGTTATTAGATAGTTTGTGAATAGTTGTGTGGGGAAAAAAAAAGGAGTTTTTCCATGGGATGTGTGCAAAACATTTGAGATTTTTTTTCAATGTTCTATGTTTTGGCAATAAACTCAGTCATAAATACATGCGTACCTGGGCTGGATAGCTTTTAGGAAGTCTTTATTCCTATGTATTACTACTATTTTGTTTTCTGCTCCCAGAAATAGTCTTCTTGATTCCTGCACTCAGAATTGAAATCTACCACTGAAACCAACAAAAACGAAATGATAAAGTTTTTTCTTATGGTTAACAAACAAGGTCAAACAAGACTGTCTAGGTATTATGAGCATCTAGAAATAAATAAACGGACAATGCTGGAAGCTGAAGTCATCAAAAACTGTCTCTCCCGTTCAAAGGATGAGGTAGGTTTGGTAGGTTTTATTTTATCCACATCTCAAACCTTCCTCTTGATAATTCTGAAGCCTATCAGTGTCTATCACAGGTCTATCATTGTACCCATGATAAAAAAACCCTGAGTTTCTAGATTATGAGTTCAGTCAGTTGGACTGTTATTCTGTATGGAATAAATATGTTTTTCTGAGGCTTACAGAGATTTTGGAGTTGTGTGTGTAATACTGTCATGAGGATCCCTCTTCTTTGTTTGAAGAAGCTCAGAAGTCCAGGAAAAACTCATTTTATCCTTGTATTGCTTGTCTGGTAGAGATGGATGGAGGGATATAACTGTTTTGCCAGAAGGGAGAAGGCAAAGTACTGACAGCTCCAAGTTTAAATTTAGGGTAAAGGATTTCAAATTATGAAAACATTATCTAAAGCACAGGGGATTGGAAAACACAGATTTTTAGGCTTCTGTATTAGACTTCTTTATTCAAAAAAAGTGTTTGCGTGTTTTGCAAGAAAGTCAAAACAAAGAAGTTGGAAAATTTTTTGGATGAAAGTTGAGCTTTTCATTGCTCTCTTAATTAAATCATTAGTTCTTCAAGAAAACCAGAAAACTTTTGCACATTGACTTGAATTAGAGGAGAAATTTGTGACTTGGATAGTGAATGAAGTTTTTTTGTTTGCGTTCTGAAGTCAGCTTCTTTACTTTTCATTAATGATGTGTGTTCTTGCACAGCGCTCCTCACATATTTCATTCTAGGAAACCTCAATAAAAAAATAGCAGTTCTTATAAGTCCCTTAGCTGGCATTTTTGACGGTGGCCGGAGCAATTGGCCGTGTTGGCGCTGCTGCTGCTGCGAGGGCATTTCCGAGCGCCGGGAGCTGCCGGCGCTGCCGCTGCCATTTCGGGCGGCGAGCGAGGCGGCGGCTTCTCCTCCGGCGGCGTGAAACGGCGCCATCTCCTGGCTCCCTCCTCCCAGGAAAGGCACGCTAATTCCCCGCGGGGTCTGCGAGTCTGGTAGTCTTAATTCTTACCTTAAAATGTTACTAATTTTTGAATAGGAAAATTACCTTTAGGTCTCTTTTTGAAAGGGCTTGCAAATGAAAATTATGGGAAAGTATGGGGTGTCTTTGTATCCCCAAACAAGTCACTTCAGTTCTGCATGTTTCAGTTTTTCCATGGCATGTTTTTTGCCAGCAGATGAAAAGTGTGGTATGTGGTGTAACAGTTACCGTACAGTTACCTTCTTTCAAGTTAAAGTTGATGAATCTTGGGAGATCCATGTTCTCTGTGGGTCTTACGAAGCTGAAAGCTCAGGCCCTTTGAACAATGTGCTTTATGCTGTTGTATGCTTCAATAGCAGCTGCTCTGTTTGACTCATTTTTCTTCTGCCTAGTGCTCTTTCATTGAGTACAAGGACTTCAAGCTGGTGTACCGACAGTATGCAGCCCTTTTCATCGTTGTTGGCATCGACCAGACAGAGGTAAGAAGTTATATACCCTCTTGCAATGAACATTTATAGTGATTATCACAGGCTAGAGCTTAAGTCTTCAACCAGTATGGAATTTTTCAATAGCAATTAGAGAATTTCAAGGAGTCATTGTAAAAGAAAACAAAACAAACAAACAAACCAAAACAAAACAAAAGTAAGAGAGGTGTAAAAGCAAGTGTGCTATGTTTGACTTTGGTCTTTAGCAGTAGAATGAGCTGTTACCATGAGATAATCTTCCTGAGCCTTGTACTGATCCTGCACTACTTTATGCAAGGTGGGGTTTCTCAACAAATGTTAGCATTACAGCCAGGTCAGCTGTCTCGTCTGTGGTGACTTCTCACTGTTTTTAATATCCTTGGCCAAAGAAAAAAATTCCTATACTGTCAGCTAGAAAGATGCCAATTTATTTGGCTTTTCCAAAAGGGAAAAAAAGAAAGGTATCCAAAAGCTGACGAGTACCGTTATTTCATTTGTTCAGGTTGCACCTGAGAGGCCTGGTTTTGGAACCATTGTTAACTGGTTCTCAGAAATTAATTTAGCACTTAATGATGAAGACCTTAACAGGGTGGTGTGGAAGGTAGCTGCTGCCTACCACTGTATCTTCAAGTCAGGGCTATCATGGCAGGAAATTTGGGACAAATTATTTTGGCTTTGCTACAGAAATCACCCAGCAGAGGCTGGCCCTGTGCTACAGCAGCTGGTGTGACTTCAGCATGGGAAAGCTTAACCTAGTTAGGCTTGTGTGCCCAGAGAGCTGAGCTGGGAGGGGGTGGAACAAAGGCTGCAGTGGGATGGCAGCAGCCCAGCTGGGAGAACCCACTGGCTGTTGCAGAGCTGCTCCGTGGGGCCGGCCGGGAGCTCCTGCCCTGAGCACTGCCCAGCTCTCGGCACCTCAGCTGGGTAACTGCATGGCCTGAGCAGAGGACTTCCTCTAGTCTAGGGGCTTTTCATTCACCACAAACTGAATTGACACAAAGAATACTACTACATTTTCTAGATATTGATTTAATGTTCAGTTGGTTTTAATTTCAGAATGAGATGGCAGTATATGAACTAATTCATAATTTTGTGGAAGTTTTGGACAAATACTTCAGCAGAGTGGTGAGTGAGACACTGAATCTGTTATGAAAATCTGTTATGAAACATTTTTTCTATTTCAAAACTTTGGTGAAAGTGTCATTTCAGAGAATAAATCAAAAAATTGATTTGAGAAAAATATTTAATGCTTTAGAATTTGGATAAATATTATCACTGTGGGGAAAGGCAGTATGAGCTGATTTTTCAGAGAAGTAAAAGTACACATGGGTTATAAATTATCAGACAAGGAATACCAGAAATATTTCTGTTAGAAAAGCATGAGTTTACGGGTTTTATGGGGTTTCTTTGGGTAATAAACTCTTAAATTAGCCATGGGCATTTTATATGTTTTAAAGAAATAAAGAGGTTTTACTTTGCAGTTCTTACGCACTTTATAGCATTACATTCCCCAAATGAACTTCATTCATGATTAAGATGGTGTAAGCATGAAGCAGGGAACTGACATCACTCTCACTGAACAAGATCAGAGGAACGGAGTGAAAGAAACCTCAAAAACCAGTCTGTACTTGTACTCCCCATCTTGTTGTCAGGCAACAGTGGATATCTGATAAAGCAGCTGTTACAGAGATAGTAATTTTGTTAAGGATTCAACATCAGACATGACTGCACTTAAAATGACACTGTTCCTTTTCATGGGAGATTTTTTTGCTTTTTAAAATCTTTGTTTTTACAGAGTTTGAAAATGCAGCACTGTAATTCTGGTTAGAACATTTGCTATTTAATATAGGGCTTGTAGTAATCTTGTTACAAAAAAATTTGACCAAAATGATGCTTTGGCGCAGTTTCAGTTAACCTTTGCTGAAATGTGTTGGATATCCCTCTCGGAAAAGAGGACTGGATAGTTTCCTCTTAGTCCATGTACTTGAGGGTATTGCACTGGTAACTGTACGTACAAGATGTCAGCATGCAGGGTCTGTAACTGCTTTCCCAGCTCTACCACCATAGCAGGCATGGCAGAGCTCCCTCTGTGACTCCAAGGACATGCTTGAAAAAGTCATCTGCCCCCCTCACTGTTTAGATGCTTGGCAAATCTTTTAGGCTGTTATCTCAACTGACGTCATCCCAGTCCATTGAAACTGCTGGTACTAAGAATATCACTTTCTGACTGCACTGAGTTCAGATTCTCTTAAAATTGCTGATTGTAGTTCCAACCCAAGCAGTGATAACCAGGAATGGAATTAGATCTTGGCAGCACAAGAATGCACAATAAAATTTAGTCACATCTTATTTGTCTGATTGAGCTAATAGTTGCCAACCACTTCTCAAATTTTATTCAATTAAAGCAGAGCAAAAATAGATGTAGTTCTTGTACATCTAAATGTAGTATATATATAATCCTTTGACCACACATAAAACCCAACCACTGATAGCTGTTAGAAATTTTCTGAGTTCATCATACCAGAGGGTTTTCTTTTTATTTTCCACAGCATTTTGGATTTGAGACTAGAGGAACCCAAAAGAAGGGTGCTGAAAGAAATCTCATGCCATTTGATGGTTCTGGTTTTAATATCATATAACACAAAAAATTGCAGAGCACTAAGACAAGGGCTGTAATTCTAGCTGGGGTTTCTGGCAGTAACCACAGAGCAAGAAAGTATAAATCTTCTACAGATTACTGTTTAGGATTTGAAGAACTTTAGCAGAATCCTAAATTATGATGATGGCAACAGAGAAAGAACTCTGGGAAAGGAGAGAACATGTGTCCAACTCTAGGAGGACATTTTGTCATCTATTATTTTTAGATTTGAGAGCTTTAAACATTCTCACGTACTCTATTTTTATCTAATGGAGTTTACAGAGCTTGAATTCAGATATGAGAACAAACATTAATGGAATTAAGGGGAAAGCTTTCAAAGTTGCTCATGAGATGTAATTCTGAGAACCTTTCACTTTTATATGGCTACCCAGGAAAAATTCTGCGTCCTGTTCAGAATTCCAATGTCTCCAACTATTCTTTAATGCTGAGAAAACTTAAGCTGATTGGGCCCTTAAAATGCAATTTTTGTGATGCATTAAAAATTTCTAATTGAAGAATGGCAGAGTCACTCAGCAGAGGTCTGTAGACTAGAACTAGTCCAGTTCAGATCATCTTTAGACCACAGAAGTAGTAGCAATTTTACCAGTAAAACTTTACCAGCTTTACTCTGCCTTAAAACCAGGTTTAGACCATGAATGAAAACCACATTATCAAACTAAATTCTCTAGGTAACAGGTGAAGATTCCCTCTTTCAGCAGAGACTGGGGAATCTTCACCCAACTCTGCAAGATCTTAAGTGCCAAGGCTGCGATGAATTCTTTCTAAGTTTAGCTATTTAACTGAGGCACCTAAGTTAGAGATTTGGTCATCCTAAGCTCCCATTACTGGCACTGAGACCGATGAGTATCTCGAGAAAGTGAGTCATGCCTCAAGTGTGCCGAGTCAACTGGTGAAGATCCCATCTCTTCTGCTGACTGCAGAGAGACCACGAGGGCTTCTAACTCAGGCATTTGGGTCAAATGAGTAATACTGCTTGGGGTAAATCCAAAAATAGAAGAGAGATGATGACTGTATGAACAATTGTGTTGCTGGGGCTGGAGAATACTTAGAAGTGCTAAGGGTCCAAAGCGTGGAGCTGTCTTGCCTTTCCTAATATATGCAGCCACAGCCATGGGTATGTACAGTGTCTCAGTTTTGCTGTTGAAATGATCTGCAGCAACAACTTAAAGTGAGTAAACTTGGCATTAACGGCCTGGTTTTGCAGAAGGAGGAGGAGAGAATATAGGGCTGGAACTGCTATGATTAGAGCTGCTGGTTTTCCACCCACTCACTCAGATGGCACTGCCTGTATTCAAATTGTTACTTGCAGGTGACTTCAGTGGGGTTTTTTAAGTAAAGCATTGGCTTTGATTACAGAGACAGGTAACACATGTAAAGCAAAGCAGTGCTGCAGGAAAGAGCATGTAATTGTCCAGTCCAGAACAGAAATCTGAATCACTCTAAAATTTTCTATCGTTATTTTGAAGACTTTCTTTATCCTTTGAAGTGATGTGTAATGTTTAATGATTATGAGATAAGATCATTTGAGATAAGAGATCAAACTGTAACTAATGGCTGTCTATCTCTTTTCCTTGCAGAGTGAATTAGATGTATCCTTTTCAGTATCAGAAATCCATTTGTTATCATTTTTTGGTGTATGTTCCAGTTCATACTGTCTTCACAGCAGTGACTGTCACTCCAGTCAATGCAGATGTTCACCAGTTTTGCACTTGAAGTAAGTAGCCACCATTTTGGCACCTTTCTGAGAGCACAGCTGATGTTCACATGGGTCACCTATTTAAATCCTCCATCATTAAGATAAGCCTGGTTCCATTTAAAGTAAGACACAGAGAGCCTTCTTTGAGAGAACTAAGATTATGTTTGCAGTTTGATCTTGCTTCCTGAAAGCAAGAAGTGAGTTTTACTTTCTGTATCTTTGGAAGGAGGGAAAAACCTGGGAGGAGAATATTTAAGAAACCAGGTGTTAGCTTCTTTTCCCACTCCTCCCCTTACACTGTTGTATATTCATGTGTATGTTTTGCAAGGTATTAATTAAAATATTATTTAAAACTCACCCAAATACAAATACTAAAATACAGTCCTGAATAATTAAGCACAAATAGCAAGTAAATAAAACACAATACTGGAAAAATTAAACCAGGAGAATGTAGCACAATCTTCCTTCTCAGTTCTTCCAATTCCACTGTGTTTTGATTCTACTCCAGCAGTTCTTATGCTTATATTTGTTGTTGGTTAAATGCAGATCTGCTGGTACAAAGTTTCAGTCACACACCTGAAATACAGTTGCCATCTTGCAATTAAGTACTGTCAAGTAATTTAGTTTATTTACTTTATGAATTACCACTTATAAAGAATATAGAAAAAGTCTGTAATTTTTCTTGTTCTTGCTTCTTTACTGAAAAAGGAAAAACAAAACAAAAAACTACAGGAAATAATTAATTTCACTTTTGAAAATATTTTAAAGCTTGCTATGTGCTGTAACTGTCTCATTTGGTGACTATATATACACATACACATATAGATATACATATACATACACACACATATATATATATATACACTTATATATATATACATATACACACTCACACATACTGTCTGTTTCTTTCCTGAAAGTTAGAAAATGCTGTGCTGTTAGTAAAACACCCTTAAATTCACTGATACTGTGAAAGAGCAATAATGACATTCCAATGTGAAGGGACACTTGACACTTAATGTATGTGAGCAATTATAGAAATACATTTTTTTTTTGTATTCAGTGAGTTCTAATCCTGAATTATGTGTTTGTGTATATGAGCTTTGCCAAATTAGAGACTAACCTGACCTGTTTGGTAATTACACCTAAAAGGAATCCCCTATGTTTCCATATAGTGTACTTTGAACATGCAATTGCCTGATTATCTGAGTCATTTGGTGTCCTGATAATTCTAAATTCTGCTGCCTCTGCTCAGCAATTTCCTGCCAAGAGCTCTATACCTTGAGCTACTCCCACTAGCCCATTTAATAGCTGAGAACGGCTGCTGCATATCATAGAATGGTTTGGGCTGGAAGAGACTTTAAAGGTCATCTGGTTCCAAGCCCCTTGCCATGGGAAGGGACACCTTCCACTAGACCAGGTTGCTCAGAGCTCCATCCACCCTGGGTCTTGAACACCTCCAAGGATGAGACATCTACAACTTCTCTGGGAAATCTGGGGTAGCCCCTCACCACCTTCACAGCAAAGAATGTTTTCCTCATTTCTAATCTACATCTGTTCCCTTTCAGTTTGAAGCCATTTCCCCTTGTCCTGTCAGTACATGCCCTGGTAAAACACTCTCTCAGCTTTCTTGTAAGGCTCCCATTAGGTACTGGAAAGCCCCAGTTAGGTAATTCCTAAATCATCTCTTTTTCCAGGCTGAATAATCCCAATTCTCTCAGCCTTTCCTCACAGGAGAGGTTCTCCATCCCTCTGACCACCTTGGTGGCCTCCTCTGGACTCACTGCAGCAGGTCCATGTCCTTCCTGTGCTGGCACCCCAGGGCTGCTGCAGCACTGCAGGTGGGGTCTCAGCAGAGCAGAGCAGAGGGGCAGAATCCCCTCCCTGGCCCTGCTGCCCACGCTGCTCTGGATGCAGCCCAGGACACCCTGGGCTCTCTGGGCTGGCAGTGCCCATGGCTGGCTCAGTCCAGCCTCTCACCCAGCAGCACCCCCAGGTCCTTCTGGGCAGGGCTGCTCTGCATCTGTTCATGCCCAGCCTGTGCTGATACCGGGGGTGCCCCACCCAGCTGCAGCACCAGCACTTGGCTGTGTTAAACCTCATGAGAATCCCATGGGCCTGCTCCTGGAGCTTGTCTGGATCCCTGTCATGGCATCCTGGAGCTTGTCTGGATCCCTGTCATGGCATCCTGTCCTTATTCTGCCCCCTTTGAGAAGTTGTTGCACTATATGCCAACACTGATGTTGGCAACAAGTGCAATACAATGTCTGAATGATTTCTGAAGAAATTAATCTACATGAGTCTTATCTGCATGATGGTATGAATATAAATATTTAGAAAGTGGGAGTGTACATTACTAAGTTACTTGGTTATAGTGGAAAAATACTGGGAAAGCTTATGTCTGACACGTCTCTTCTTAACACGTAAGACATATGCATAAAGTATGTAGCTTTAACATTCAGAAATGCACTTTTCAGTGATATACATTTCAGGAACAACTACAATAAAACATTTTACTTCTATATATGTATAAAATAATTCTCCCATTTAGGAAGAAGAGCTTAATTCTTAAGTTGAAAGCCTACCTAAAATATTTCCAATTAAATGAGATACCTTTCCTCCCTTATTAAATGTAAAGCAGAGGTGTAACTAAGAGGAAGTGGATTGTTCAGGACTGTATTTATTATTGACAACAACTTGAATAGCTGACCCAGAGAACAATCTGGACAAGTGCCTTTAGCTATTATTGCAGTGCAAGAAATAAACCATCAACCTGCCTTTCACAATGTGAAAGAAAATATCCTCACCTGTGATTAAATCATTGCCTTTGCCAAATGCTCTCACACTAAATCTTGTGCTCAGTGCAGTTAGCTTGGATGCAAAATATCTGGTGGAGAAGATATTGTCTGAAGGGCTGCAACAGTGAACACCAAGCAGTATTTACAGAATCTTTGTTTAGAGTATTGTGCAGGAGACTCTCATAATTTCCTGACTCTCTGCTATTATTTTTGTGTACAGATCCATAGGAAGTTTATTTTAAATGTGATAGTGCTATTCTATATAGCCAGTCGTGTTTACTAACGTGAAAAAAATAGCAGGAAATGACATGAACTCAAAACCCATTTAAAATAGACCATAATTACTAAGGCTATTCAGCAATGCACGGAGCAAAGCCCAGTTAAATCCAAAGGCTGAGCCTATCACACAGCTGAGATATCCCTGGAGCCCACACCAAGCCTGCAGCAGGTGCACTGGTTCTTGCAGCTCCCAGACATAGTGCATTACCCCAGTACTCCTGGCAATGCTGCTCCAGCAGAGGCAGAACTCCAGCTTTCATTTAGGTCCACACCTGAATTCATCCAGGGCATCCACATGGTAGCTCCTGTCATGGTCTGTATGGAGTCAGATGTCAGAAGTCCCTTGGGCACAAGGCAGGGACTGGGTCCAATCCTAATCCTTCCCACCAGGATTTATCTGTCCTGTTGGTATGTAGGACATAGGCAAGTATGATGCTAAACAATGCATGTGCAGTTGCACAGTTCTTTCATGTATTCTGCAAAAATGAACACAGATTATCTATTGGCTGACTAAGTACTTGAGAATAACCAGCATTTTACAGAAGCTTTGTATGTGAACTGTGAACCACTTAGCCATTATATGATGTCCATTTTCATTTTGAGAGTCAGTACCCAGGCTGGAATGACACAACATTCCTAAAGTTGTTTGGATTGTTTTTAAAATATCAGTAAGTAGTGTTGTTGGGCCAGCTGAATGAACAAGTAGTGAAATTGTCCTTGGGGTGTTATGCCCTAATGTGTTAATAGTACTGAATAAGCCTCCCTTTGTCTATAAAATAAGTGGGAGGAGTTTTCTGTAGCACTAAAACTCCAGCTTGGGTGGTGTAGGAACTACTTTCTTGCTATGATGAGCACAAAAGAGACGATAAAACACAAGTGTTAGTACAGCAGCTTTATAGGGAACAAAACTGGTAAGTATGACAATTTCTAAAATTACTAAAGGTAACTTTTCTATTGCTTGAACTAGTGAAGCAAAGCTTACTTGGAGACACATTATTAACTTGTAGAGAAACAGAGACTTATGCTCTCCTTGTGGGAAGGGAGGGGGTGACAGAGTGCTCTGTCTAGCACTAGGACTAAGCATCTGAGGAATGTTGTCCTGATCCAAAAAAGCCTTTACATTCCATTGCAACTAGCTGCTGCTGCTCCTCCTAGGATAGATAAGAAGCTTTGATGGAATACTTCATGTGAATCAACTATTCTTCAGTTCCCCATGGGATAACACTGAGAATAGAGTGCATTTAAGGAGTGAGAAAACTGAATGAAAATGCGTTTATTCTGAGAATTTATAAGGATACACTTCAGTTTGCACTGGAACATAAGTGGGTGAAATGGAAACCTATAAAGACAGCTTAAAATTACCTTAGTTGTTCTAGAATTTCACAGAACTTGAAGATACTTTTGTCTTCTTTTTAATATTATATGAGGAAGAAATGATCAAGAAAGCATTTCATGGGTTACAGTGCCTTAAAAGTGCCTGCCATTAGATAGGCTAAAATTATTGAAAGTGAACATTGGCAAAGGTAAATCAGAATGTGTGAGTCTAGACTAAATAAAGAAGCAACTCCAACTAATCTCTAGCTGAAGATGAATGTACATGATGGAAATGAAGGGTTTGTAGTGCTGTATATTCAGGAGCAAACCATCTGCCCCCTATGTACCTGTACATATCTACAAAGCCTTTGTCTGTGCTCCTGGGTGTGTTCTGTGATCACAAGGTGCACTTCATCAACTCTTAAGGCTGGACACACTCTTGAATTACTTGCCTGGAAAACCCTGAGATCTCTCAAAATGTCTCCACATGAAGAAGTTATTTATTACATGCAAGTCCTAACTGTGCCTTTCCCCCTTCTTTCCTTCCTCTCTTCCCTGTCTATATAATGTTTTGGGAAAGAAGATACAATACTTGTGTCACATGCACCTCTTCTTAGAATGCATTTGCCATAAAAACTGGGATAGTAGAAAGTACCATTAATGTCTTTAAGAAGGGAAGCTCTCTTGTCAAAAGCCAGTGTCACATTTAAAATGCCAGTTGTGTAGGTACCATTTACTTCTGCTGCTTGGTACACTGCAGTGCAGCATTGCCAGAAATTGGGAAGCCAAAGCCCAGGGGGGCTCACCTTTGCCCACGCTGGCATGCAGAAATTAACACGTTTTCCTCAGCATCCTTGTTTAAAAAAGTCCTGTTATCCTCTGCATGGATCTAGTGAGAGTCCCTTAATGCTCTTTTTGTGGGCACCCAGGATTCCTACTGGAAGCAGGACCTTAAATGACAGCTCTGGGTGGAGCACAAGGCAGTGCAAACACCAAATAGAGCTGCTTCCTGTTGTCAGCTGCTCAAACTGGTTTGCTTTGCTGCTTTCAGCTGGGTGTGGATCTATGACTTCAGGGATTTAAACCCTGAAATTTGAGGTCACTTGCCAAACAGGTAACAGGGGGGGAGGATGAGCCTTGCTAAGGATCAAATACATAATCCTCCCTGGGCATGGCATTTAGACATGAATGGCTGATCTGTGCTGGGCAAGATGTAACCATAAAGCATAGGTGAAACTTACAGGAAGGGGAAATAGCCAGGGTTGCTCCCTGTACAATCCAATTGTTTGCCAAGAACAGTGCAGTGAAGGGACCTGGGATGTCAGGTTGAGGGTAGAGGTTAAAGAATGCTTTGGGACCTCCCAAAATCAAGTTGATAGATCTTTCCAGAATGGTATTAGTATCCCCATTCAAACTGCAGATGAAGTTACTGTTTCTGGAATGATGACTGTGAGATTACCACATTAGAAATGGACAGAAGTCATACCACTTCTCTGCACTGGAGTAAGCCCATTTGGAAATAACCCGGAAGGGCCTGCAGAGAAATTGACATCTCATTGAACTATACTGGGTCTGAGTGGAACAGCTCCAAGATTCTTATTGGCATGGGTACAGTTTTCCTTTGACATGGTATTGGCTCTTCTGGAAATACAGCAGGGGAAAAAACAGTGCTAGATGTGATTTAAATGTTTTCTCAAACAGGATGATGTGGAAAAATAAGATGAGAATGGCAGGTTGCTGCATCATCACTGATCCTGGTTGATTGTCATCTGGGTTTTAGATTTTTGGAACTGTTAGAGGAAGAGGAAGGTCTCAACTCTGCCATGGGAACTGGGGCAGTGTGAATCAGGGGTGGAGTGTAAAAATTAAAAGCCAGGAGGAGTTAGCTTTCTCACTTGTTGAAACCTGAATGGAATGTTATCTAATTTCCTTAACAGATCCTGTAGCCCAGTGCAGAGCAGTGCCAGGGGTGAACTAAGCAGCAAAACAGCTGTCTTTCTAAAAATTCTCACATTACTGTAATAAAGAAATCCTAACTTCTCAGATTAAAATATTGCTGTAAAGGCTGATTTACTCAGTAAGTTTATCACAGCAAGAAATTTGTCTTCCATCTTTAAACTGCCAAGCCAAGTAAAGCTACCACCTTTGGCTCTGGTACCACAGAAATGGTGACTGTCTGAAGTTGTAAGTACAGCACTGCTCCTTGGTATCAGAAGGCACGAGTCCAATTTTTAGAAACAGTGCAGGCCTATGGTCAGATTCAGGAAGAAGTCTGGTATTTAAAAAATAATTTAGAATGAAATTAGGTAGTTAAGTTTAGGTCAGCAAATTAGAAGCCGTGTGATGAACCATGGCCATCCCCAAGACGCTGCTGACAGCTGTAGTTTCCCACCTAGCAGTAAGCAGTATAAAGGTTATTTGGGGACCTGAACTGTGCTACTACACATACCCAGACATACCGTGCTCTTGGTCAAGCAGAACACTTCCACTGGAGCAGTGTTACAATTTCTTCCCCTTCTGCACAAATACACAGTAGCACCGAGATCAGCCCAGAGCATTCACAGCAAGGAGGAACAAATAAATAGATACCTGGCTCCTGAGCTGCTGTCGTTTGCAGTTCAGTACTCACACTGCTCCAGCTCTTTGGCAGAGCAGTGCAGCTGACTGCCAAAGTCAGATCCAGTGGCAGTCAGGAGAGAGAGCAGTCTTCTTCACTTGAGTGTTCAAAAAATAAGACTGATATTTATCACACTGAGCAGAGGAATCTGTTGATGCCTTCAAAAACCTGATTCTTGCAACTCCACTGGATTAGCAGGGAAGTCCACGAACATAAATACAAAGACTAGAGCAAAACCAGGCTGTCATCCTGAGTTCAAGTCATAGTGTCATAAATAGCAGAATGGGAGAGAAGGCACTCAAGAGACTCATCAAAGTATTGAGAGATTTATTCAGCAGTTACTGTACGAAGTCTTGCTAGCTCCACTGCAGCAGTCCTCAACACATGGGCAAGATTTAGAAAGGACAAAATGAAGGCAAGGCAGATCTGTTGTGCTCAGCATAGAACACGTGTAAAGAGCAGTGACAGGTGGAGAGCAAGGCAGATAAAGGGTTATTCATGCTCTGTGTGTGTATGGCAGTGAGGCACAACAGATGCACCCAGCAGGCTGCTCTGCTGTGCCCGTTTCCATTTCAGCTTCTGGTGATACATGGCAACATCCGAGTCTTTCTTCACAGCATAACCCTGGCAGTTGTTCAGTGGATGCACTGGACACTCATGTCTGCACTCCTGGAAGGCCTGTCGTCGGGGCTTTTTTTTTTTTGAGACAGATGCTGTTAAATAAAGTTAAGAAAAGATAGATGTGCTTATGGAAAAATTTCAAATATCACAACTGTACAAATTCATATTGCTCCAGATTATTTTCCTTTGGGTGAATTAGAGATTATAAATATATTTTAGAAAGTAGTTAAAATATGAACCATTTATTTACTTCTGCTCTTCTTTATGAGATTTACTGCTAGATCAGTGACTCAACTTTATGTATCAGCATACTCCTCTTAAGCTATCTCCAAGCAGATCTAATACTGTTAGTAATTCAGGGCAAGGAAATCTTAAGAATCAAGTGTTTAAGAACTCAGTAATTACTTTTCTTGGAAAAATGCAGAATATTTGCATCTTCACATAGAAGGCTGTGACGCCTTGATAACATTTCATATCCAGACAATATGTGGTACTCAGGCAGACAGTAAAATTAACCACCTACAGCTAAGTGTAAGTTGACCTGGCTTTTGCCACTGTGTACTACTACTCTATTCCAGGACAGGATACTGCTGGGGCTTCAACTTCTCTACTTCTGACCACTCTGTGATCAGAAAAAAGTGTCAGTTGAACTGTTTTTCCCTAGCTTTATTAAAATAATGGTAAATAAACTAGAATGAATTAAGAAATACCTATTTTTGTAAATTTTTATTGAAGACTTAGGTGCCTACGATTTTTTTTCTGAATTATCTTCACAATGTTCAAAATACACTTAACTTGAAATGTTTCTAGATCATGTTCAATTTGGACAGAGTGCACATCATTTTGGATGAAATGGTGCTGAATGGCTGCATCGTGGAAACGAACCGGAACAGAATTCTCGCCCCTCTGTTTGTGCTTGACAAAGTAGCAGAAGGCTAGGAAGATGCAAGAGTGACTAAGGCATTTTACAAAAGATGGTAAAAGCATCAAGAATGTGCCTATAGCAGTTTTCTGCTCTTGGAAGACTGACTCATGCAACATTCAAATTAGTTGGAAAATATTTTCCATTTCTCTCATACTCTGTACCCAGTGGGAAAGATACAGCTAAACGTGTGGATGCATTCAGATGCAGCTTCACTGACCCAGCAGAAATCTTCCTAGAATGGCCAATAATTTTAAAACATTTTGAGGATGAAGAAATGGAAACTTACCATGACTGACTAGGTATCACTTTGATTTTTGTAGTATCATGCCAGACCTAGAAGACAAAAAACATAGAAATATAAATTCAAACTGAGTTTAGTCCTTCCCTTAAATACCAACTTGATTTATTTTCATACAAATTTACTGTTAATAATACTTCTGTGACTTTTATGTCCACTTTTAAACTATATTCATCCTTCATCACAAAGCTGGTTTCCCTCCCTTTGCCATGCAAGTCATGGACACAAAAAATACAGATATATTAAGTATTTCTGCATAATTCACAAGTTGTAACTGGAATTATTTAGCACTAAAATATTATAATATTAATAAAAGATCATTAAAATCAGAAGTTTAATGCTCTTTTGTCATGTTGGCTTCATAAATTACACAAATCTTTTCCATTTTGGTACACCAGTGTATTTTTTTTTTCTTGTATATGCAATCTATGCATCAAGATTAAAACTCTTACAGAAGATGAGTAATAAAAGATATGCAAGTTCTCAGGACCAGGTAGGTACCAAATGAAGTCTCCCTTCTTGAGCAGGAAGCTGCAGCTGTGCTAAGCTGTACTCCCAGGCACCCAGAATGCTGATTCACACTGCACACTACTCTGTAGGTCAGGGGACAGGTGGCAGTCTCAGCTTACTTCCACTTACCTTTCCAGAACTGGCACCTGCCTCCTTCTTCTTAACCTCCAGCCCACCCTACATATAACCTGATACTGAGCAAGCATATTCTGTGTGAAAGCACCTACTGGTCACACAAATAGCACTCAGACAGCAGGGTCTGAGGAGCAAAGAGCGTTGTGTGCGAGAATAATCCACAGGGCTCTCACAGCAACACGTTTATCAAAACAAGATGGCGTTGGGACTGGAGCACAGTTGCATAAACCTGGACACAGGTGTTTGTCTGAAGCACGATGAGCACAGCAGTGGGCAGGATGATGGATATTGCCCTCCAATTCTGCATTAGGGAACAATCTAATAAACAATGCTGTAAAGTCCTACGAACAATGCCAGGAAAAGAAGTCTTGCACCAACCTGATCTTTACGTGCAAGGCAGTCTTTTAGCAAGCCCATCTCAGCAGTGGCCTGAGAAGAGGTTGTTAGCAAAGACAACTGGCACAAAGCATAATTCATTACATAGATTCAACTACAATAGCCTTTTTTTTTGTTTTTTTTCTGGCATCAACTACTTAAAACCATAGTGTCATCTTGCTTTATATCTTACTGTAAGCCACTTTTTTTCCAATAAATATGTGCTAATACCAAGAGAGCCAGTTCATCTCAAGTAAAGCTGAATCAGCTGTATCATCTGACCCAGATTTTATTCCAGTGTAATGAAGAACTATAATCTCAGGTCACATGGGCTCACTGAAGAGCACCAAAACCTGCCACATGCAGGTTATCACTGCCAGACTCATTCTTAAGAAGTTCCACTTACTCTGAAAAGATCTGAACACAGAGATGAATTTGTGAGATCAGTAACTCTCTTACGTAGTTCTCTGAAACCTTTAAAAAAGCATGGCACATTGTTCAGAACATGTACAGAGCTTTAGCAAGTGCTAATGAAGTATTCAGAAGAGACATTTTTATATGTTGCAAACATTTTAATGATTACTTTTGAGCTTACACATTGGGTGTTTTTTTTTTAAACTTCAAACTGCAACAAGTTAAATAAATGTTTATAATATACAAAGAAAATACAACCAAAAGTAAAACTTGCTTTAAGTGTGCCTTGCACTAGGAACCAGTGTTTTTTAATAGCTTTATTGTTGAGCTGCACAAACACACTTAAGGATTTGATCTTTATAGCAGGGCATTTGAGAAATCAAAATATATTCCCACTTGAAAGAAAAAGAAGAAAAAAAAATATGGTTGTGCATGATTATACGCAAAAACCCACTAAAATACTCCAATAGTGCAGGCACCATTAAAAAAGAAAAGGCTGGAGATGCCCATTAAGTCTAAATTTTAAAGGAAGCAAGTTTCTGACCAGTTAGCTTAAAGCCAGCAAAACAGGGATCAGTGATGGCAACCGTAGTGTACAGGGTATTAAAAGACAAACTTTACACAATACACTGTTAGAAATTTGTATCAGTGAACACTGAAAATCTGATGATCTGTTCTTTGGAACAGTCAAACAGAAACACCTTAATTTCCAGTTGTGCAAGCCCTTGAAGCATCACACAGTGTTCTGTGCCAATTTCTTGCTGGCTGTGTAGTTACAAGAATTTATTTTGTCATTAGCAGCTAACAAACATTCCACATTTTCCTAAAGCCTCACAGGTGAAAAAAAGGCAAGTCTCGTCAGAGCACAGCGTGGAGATCGTATTTTTTGCACACAAACACAAGAGGCTTCGCTAGTATCGAAAACACTTCCACGTCCCAGGCGGCGGCCGGCGGCTCAGTTGAGGTGGAAGCCTTTCTCCATGGTAGCAGCCAGCAGACGCTCCCTCATAATCTCCTCGGAAGAATACTCAGGCAGTTTCAGGTAATGCACACATGTATTCACAGATGGGTAACTTGCATCTGTAGCATCAACCTGTGGGAAAAAAAGAATTTTACTGCAGTTGTTCACAGCACTCAGTAGGGAAGTTAAAAGTTGTGAAGTCCTCTAATTCACGGCACTTGCTGCATACCTAACACCAGTTCTCAAGAAACAACAGCACCAGCAGAGCTACAAGGGAATTATAAATATACTTGCTTTATATGTACATTAATGATATTTAAATCAATGAATTACATACGAAAATAGATGAGCTATATACATATGGTATCAGAGAGCAGACGTGAAACAGAGGTTCCTATCAAAGCCTTAGCATGGCGCCATATCGCAGTCACTAAAATACAGGTCGCTGTTGCAGATGCAGCAGCTGACACACGCCAGGCCAAAGCAGCGGCTTCAGAAGGGCGCCGCGGAGCCGCCGTACCTTGCGCACAACGGTGAGCCGGGGGTGCAGGTTTGCCAGCCCTCCTGGTGGCAGTGTGGAACAACCAGTGGTGAACTGCAGAAAAGCCTTCCTCTCGTCCGAAGACATGCCGCACAAGACTCTCACAAACCGAAGGAATCCGGGGCTTGAAATAAAGTGAAATAATTAGTGCTGATAACACTACAAGAGAGTGTGGAGGTTTTTAAAATTTCTCTTGACACAGTAGAATTACAGTCTTTAGTCACATTTAAGCAGACATTGTAAGATTCTAGGGCCTATTAAGAATAAAACATCCTTAAATCCAAAACAATAGTCTTTAATCTTGCTGAGTATTACACAAAAAAATGTAGCTACATACTTATCTTGGGGCGTTATCTGGGTGTCTTGCATTTGAATGCACATGACTAGGTAGAGAAGTAGAGCTCAAACATTTCAGCAGGCTTATTCTAACACAGTTCCAGAAGTAATTTGTATGTTATTGCTACCAAACATAACGAGCAGCAAAACCAAATCCCAAATCCAACAAACCTGAAAACATTAAGACCACCTTCTGACAGCCAACAACCAGTAAGTATATCTGTCCCCTGCATAGTACACTTTCTCTTTTTAACTACCCCTCAAGAGAAAGGAATTAGAAATATGGACAAAGTAACAACTGTGCATGGCTAGAAAAAAATTATAACTACTATCAAAGAGGAGAATAAAAACTCTAAAATGTAATTTTAGTAATCTATATTAGCTGCCATTACATTTTCACTAGTTACTTGTATTTGAATATTTTTTTTATCTTCTCTCATCACAAAACTACCAAGTACCTTCTAACTTCTCTGTTGTAACATATGGTTATTTCATGCAATTTTAGACAATCACCTGCTCTTCAGAAAGGACCAGTTTCATCCAATTTGGCACCTTCAACAAATGAACATTCTGGATATTCTATTACTTAACATTTTCTTTTAGCTACTATTTTAAAACCACTCAGAATAAAAGTACCTATCTCTCGTGTATCCCAGTTTGGGTTCGGTGTAATTGATGATATCCTCAGCTGCCCAAGAAGGTGATTGATTTCCACAAAGAATCATCTGAACCTCTTCATGGCTGAAGGAACTCAGCTTCTCCATTGGAAAGACTCTATTGAAGCCATCTTTAATTAACACAAGACACAGTTATAAACACGAGTCCAAATAATGTTCATAAAATAATGTCAGCATTTAAGCTGTATTTTAGTCAAACCAGAATCAATCAATAGTTTATTAATTAAGGTAAATGGAAAACCTTCACAATTAAAACCAGCATCACTAATGCAAAGGTATTCTGAAATTAGTATCTTACCTATTGCATTCTTAAGTAAAAAGTTTATTTTTGAAAGCCATTCTATGCCACCACTTTAAACCAGCATGCTCTGAACACCCATTATTCCACCTAACTTCATATATGTTGTTATATTTACAATTACCTCTGAAGGCCTCCATTTGTTTCTGTATACCAGTATGCATGCAGAAGTCAAACATGAGATCTACATACTCCTCTGCATTATCCATTGTTACCGTCTGCAAAGACAGTAGATAAATACTGTAAGAATTCACTGTTCCATAAAAGTTATTGTTGAGACAATAAAAATTTAACTGCTGGTTAAATAGTAAAGGTAGGTTGTTTCCTTACCTCATCTTCACCACCTGGTTTGAGATCCACAGCTGTAAACCCATATACTTTGGATGAAGGGCAAAACTGAAAATTTAAACTTCAAAATACAAAGGTAGTTAGTAATTGAAAACAAGTATGCTAACTGCTTTTGTAAACACACCAGATTTACAACTTGTCACACTCAGAAGCACCTCACTGGATTCAAACCTCTGTGAGTGGATCACTTTGAACCACTGCTCACGTACAGACAAAAGCACAGCACTACAAACAGTAATGGACTACACGGATAATATGTTTCAAACATATGGTATGCAAAAGCATATTCTCACTCTCTATCTATTTTGTCTTGATAACCACTGAAAATTTCATAAATTTGATAATTTTAAGCTATCAGCTTCAAAACTACTCAAAGCATTTAATTTAGTTCACAAATTCAGAAAAATAATTTCCATTAAATTCCAGGAATAACAATTACAGAGCCACTTAACCTAATAACCATTTAGGCCCTTCAATAGTGCTACTTGCTTTCTCTCCATAACAAGCCAGGCTAAATTCCACAAGCCCTCTGAGGATATATAAGCTATTACAGACCACTGACAGAAGGGCCACAAAGATGGGGAAGGGCCTAGAGAGGAAGCCATAAAGTGGCTGAGGTCTCTTGGTCTCCTCAGCCTGGAGGAGACTGAGGGGAGACCCCAGTGCAGTTAAAATTTCCTCTGAGGGGAAGAGGCCGGCACTGATCTCTTCTCTGTGGTGACAGGACAGGAGGGAACGGCCTCAAGCTGTGTCAGGGGAGGTTTAGGTTGGATGTTAGAAAAAGGTTCTTCCCCCAAAGGGTGTTTGGGCACTGAACAGACTCCTCAGGGACGTGGTCACAGCACCAGCCTGGCAGAGTTCAAGAAGTGTTTGGACAATGCTCTCAGGCACAGGGTGTGCCTCTTGGGATGGTGCTGTGCAGGTTGACCCCTGGGGGTTCCTTCCAGCTCAGGACAGTCTATGATTCCAAGGCCATAAGTAATTACTGAACTCTGACACTACAAAATTTTTGTGGCACAATATGATTGTAACAAATAACCCATAACATTAATGGTAGAAAAACTGCTGTTTCAAAGGAAATATTTAAAACTAGGGAGGATGACATCCTGACATGGTTTTACACAGGTAAAAGTATTTTGTCTTTTACAGTTGCTAAAAGTCAACACATGCTCTGTTTAACATGGATTCAAACACTGCACTAGGAACACAATCTGAAATGTCAATCTGTCCTCTTTAAAAGCTCTCCAAAAAACTTGATTAATTTCTGGTTATCATAGCAAAGAAATTACTGAATCACCCTTTTTTTAAAGCTGTGATTTTACAAGTATTTGTGTTTACAAGTCTTTATGTTTCCAGAGTCATACATCACTGCATGTAGCCACATTTAAGATTAGGAAATATAATTTAATGCTACATTTAATGCATAGCCACATTTGAGATTAGGAAACTGAGCAAGCAAGAAGAGAAAATCCTCAAACCAAGGAAAAAGAATATGGCTGCATCTCTATGGATTCCTCCTTGCAATGACGCTATTTAAAACTAAGAAATCTTCATTTGCAATTATGTGTTGGCTTCTGTCTCTAACACAACTCTATTTGCCTATCTATAAATAAATATGAAAACTTACCCCAAATCCTCTATGCTAAGAGGAGGCCCCGAACCCGATGGATTCTTCAGCATTAATTCCTGCAGTTTTGTGTTCTTTTCATCTTCTGACAGATTTTTGTTGCTTAAAATTTGTCGTCTTTTAATTGCAAGGTCCTTAATTTCTTTTAGAAACCTAGCTCTATGTGGGTTTACTAATTCAAAATCTTCCCATGTCAAAATTCCATTAAACCAGGCAGGAGGCTTAGGTTTTGGTGGATCAAGAATAAATTCTGATTTGGAGTCTTCTTCCAGACTTCCTACTGACAAGGAATCATGTCCTTCTTCTGTAGAAGCCTCTGACTGACTTTCAGTACAGTGCAAGTCTCTGTCACCCCGTGATTCATATATCAACTTACTCATGTTACTTTTAATGTCCCCCATACACATGAGTTTAAAAAAAGGCTTAGAAATGGGTAAATCCACAAGTCTATTGTCCTGAATGCATTTAGCCAAGAAAATTCCAAGGAAATGAAAGAGTTTGGTTATTCTTTCAAGTTCATCACTATCTTGTGGGAATGGTGCTGTAAACAGTCCACATGATCTCTGTACATAGTAGCCAGGTGGTTTCAATCCACCACCAATATCAACCTGATTTAAGAGACAGACAAAAAAAGCAGACACGGTTAAGGGTGGATTTAATTAGATATCTGCACTGTCTAACTTCTTATACTCCACTGTTCTCTTAAAAAGAGAAGAATTAAAAAAACCCAAGTTGTAAACCAGCTTGTCATTCTTGGCCATGGTGAATAGCTGCTGTATGAACATGTGTTCTGCCTTCTTGGACGTCTGGCCCATTTTTCATTTTTTTATGCAAGTACTCAGTTTAAAATACAAATTAAAATATACCTGACGGGACTCATCATCGGGAAAATCATCATCACAAAGCCACGCTCCCAAATCTGTCCTCTGAAATTCTGCTGCCACCAACGCGTAAAATTCCAAGGTAGGACCCAGGCCTGTTCCTTCCTCCCCTAAGAACTCAACCTAGAAAAATGTAAGGAAAGTTCATAGTAAAAGAAAATCCTCGTGAAACGTTCAGCGCTGGTTATGGAACAGGATATTCAATATCCTGTCCAGTACATTAGACACGGCTATCTAACCTCGCTCTGCTAGGCAGATATGCTTTACCTCTAGAACAGACTTTCTGTCTGCATGAATCTGCATGACATTTTCTGCCCATTCCATCAAGGATTCACCTCGCGGAACTTTCACTCTCTCGTGTTTGAGGCGCCCAACTCGGAATTCTCCCGGATCGTCACGCCGCACCGTGCTCGTGGTCCTCGTCCGCTCCACAGTGGCTTCCCGCCTGTTCTGCAGCCATACAATTGCTCTGGGACAAACCAAACACCACTTGTTTAAAACTTCCATGTCTTCCAGCAGGAAAACTTGAAAGCGGTCACCAATAGAGTGACTTGTTAAGTACTAATTGTCTCCTAATTTTTTTTAGGTTTGAACCAAACTAAACTATTTATCAGCCTGAAATGCCCCAAAATATTCATATTTTATCAAGCCAGAAAACTAAATAATTTCTAATGTAAGTGTCAGCTTCTGATGATAGCACCAGTGAAAATATACAACTCTTGATCTGAATTCCTATAGTTTTCACATTCCAGTGGAAAGAACAAAAGGTAGCATTTACTGTTGAACTTTTAATCACAGATGCTCAAAACTGTTTATAGACATGTATTAAACCTTTCATTGTATCCTGTAAGGCAATTGCACATCACCCCTTTGATACTGACCAAGTTTTGCTGATTTATTTACTTACACACTCCTTAGAGCAACACAGAACCAAAGTGCAATCATAGACAAACAGAGCCATCCATCCATGAAGAATAGCTGCCTTTAAGAGCTGTACGTATACAAAGTCAAATTTCCAATTTTTTGTATGTATTATCATCTATGCAGCAGTAAACTATCTACAAAGCTACCATCTGCTGATTGTTTGCAAATATAGCCAAGTGTCGTGACAGACACAGATAGAGAGTGTACACACACAGAGTTCATACAGAATAGATGGGTTTTAAGAACTACTTCCAGTATTTTAAGAGCTCAAGAAAGCTCTTTAGTTACAAAGTAAAAAACATGCAATGTTTTCTGAGGGATCTCTTTAAAATGCAGCTTCTCTAAAAATTACCTTCTTCCAAAACAAAACAAAAAAGACCCCAGCACATGGACCATTTTTCTGTAAAAGTTAAAATTTTTACACGATAAAAAGGTTTAAACTGATGTCTTGCAAGATGATACCTTTTCTTCTCTTCCTTTTTCTTTCTTTTTAAATACCTCATTTTATACTCTTCATCAGGCACTTCTACTGCATATAAGACAAACAGTAATTTTGGCAACTCTCTCTCTACCCTTTGATTTGGAAAACAAAGTGTAGCAACATCCAAGGAAACCCTCAAAAACTAATTCTTCCTTCTCATTACAAAAAAGTATACCAGAAAAAGGTTTACAAGGTTGTGATTGCTACAATCAAAATATTGACGATTCCGAGGTAATAAAGAACCCTAGAGGATACCCTTAAATGTTTTCAAGCCTGGTTTTGTTCCAGTTTCATTATGCAGCTTAAAGTAACTGTCAAAATATCATATTTTTCTTTCTTTTTTTCTGTTTTATTAAAACATTAATGAATTAAAAATAAATGAGCCAAAACAATCATAAGTTGCTGGAACTATAAAAATGTATGTGTTTCCAAAAAACTTTTAGTTCACATGATTCTCCAAATGTTTTCTATTTTGTAGTCCTTTATGCAGTGAACTGCAACCGAGAAAACCTGGCTATAACGATAAGCTAGCTATAAGTACACAAGCAAATCTTCAGCTGAAGTTAAAAATGAAATTCCTTGTCATTCTGAGCTTTCACATCTTCTTCCTTCCATTATCCAAAATTATTCAGATTTGGCAAGAAAAATTTGTCTCATTAGGATTAAGGTCCTTCAGGAAATCAGCAATTTAGAAACCATTATATGTAAAAAATTAAAAGGAAGCAGTCATACTTCTTTTAGATTTTTTTTTTTTACCTTGATGCTCCAAATGCTGTACATGTGAAGTACAACTGTCTTGTTTCAAACGGAATTAAGAAAGGACACTTGCTTGTTAGTTGCTCACACCAGTCTGGCAAAGCTCCACTTGCCAGTGCCAAGGGCTCCTGTAGTTTGATGCAAAAAATAAAAAAACCACCAGTGTTAGTAATGTTTCACTTAGGTGATCCCAACAAGTTTGTAACTAAGTACATAGACAGCAAACACACCCAAGTAAAGAGTTTTTAATCTGTGCTTGAATAAGTTTCTTTCTTCTCAGCAACTGAGTCTTTTTCCCCCCTTTAAATGCTACCAATATGGAAGCTGTACGATGAGCAGCTGAGCTCGCTGGGTCTGTTCAGCCTGGGGGAGACTGAGGGGAGAACCCACTGCAGCCTGTAACTTCCTTGTGAGGGGAAGAGGAGGGGCAGGCACTGATCTCTTCTCTGGGGTGACCAGGGACAGGACTCAAGGAAATGGACTGAAATTCAGTCAGAGGAGACTTGGGGTAGATCTCAGGAAAAGATTGTTTACCCAGAGGGTGGTTGGGCACTGAAGAGGCTCCCCAGGAAAGTGGTCAGAGCACCAAGCCTGACAGGGTTTAAGAAGCATTTAGACAATGCTCTCAGGCACAGGGTGTGACTTTTGGGATGTCCTGCACAGATCCAGGACTTGGAACTCGATGACCCTGATGAATCCCTTCCAGCTCAGCATAATCTGTGATTCTAAGTTCATAAACTTTCTAGGACTTAAGAGTGGACAAAGGGTGCTTTGACACAGACATTGAAAGGTGTAGTAAATCTCTGGGATATATACTGCTCAAAGCACTGTGGGGAAATCTAAGTAAGTACCCAATTATCTGGAAAGACCTACTTCTGTGTTTTGCCCAAAAGAAATTAGATAGTACTGTTTCAGTATCAGAAGACATGAAAGAAACTTGATGGTAGAAAATTATCCCCTTGAAATATTATTACAGCCCCTTCTGAAACACAATTATAACAAACTATACTACAGAAATTATTACTACAAGGATGCTCACAGTGCCAGAACAGTTTTCAAAAGAAAACAGAAAATTGAAACTTATTTTAAACAAATAATTAGGACAATGTGACTGTAAAAAAACCCCAAACCTCAAAAAGCACACAAGGGCTAATTAAGCTGAGAGTCTTCTTTAATCTTTGTTGAAGAAAATGTAGTTCTACTGAAGAACTACACCCCAAAGTTTTCCTTTTAATGTATCTAACCAACGTGGTACCAACAAGATGTTTTCTAAATGCTATTTTTGAAAGCTTTATGTAGAATGTATGAGTAATAAAGTATCTGTGAACCCTAACATAATCAATTGTCTCTTTTACATTATCATCAGCCACACACACACTAGACATACACACAGCAAACTGTAACAGCAATGTCTGGTACAGAAAAAAAGATTATTATTATTCATAACCAAAATACATCAAGTAAAAAAAAATTGTATGCTTTGTACAAAAAATAGCCTGCATGGTTTTAGTCAAACTAGTCTGTTCTTACAGAATTTACTCATTTAAAATAAAAGGAAGAAAATATGTATGAAACAATTAAAAAATGGCAAAAATCCAATAATTTCAAACATGCAAGAAAAAGAGGAGAATAACAGAGTCCTAAAAACAATACTACATATATACACTGCATATAATATATTAGTGTAATACCTCGATCTGTTGCAGAATCTTTGTAGTAATTTTTTTACTTGTGAATTCATCTGGTGGAAAGTTAAACTGAGGATGCTCATCTCCTTCTGAAAATAACAGATAGAGAAGTTTTCCTTTATTTTTTTTCATTAAAATATTTCAGAAGCTCTGCAAAATAACTAAGTTACCTTCTTGAGAAGTCCGCGCTGTGTAAGGGTCACTGGCAACTATATACAAAATTCTAAGTAACTGCAGAACATCTTCTACTCCACAGGAGTTCTGTCCACTGCCAGCTTTGGCCTGGGGTTGTTCCTTGGCCAAACTAAGGATATCAGAATTTTGAAGAGTAGAAATGGCCCCCTGACTCAATCCAGATTTTGATCCATGTTCACAAAAATCCTGTAAAAAAAAAAAGAATGGTTAAAAATGAAAACTCTGTGTGTTGCTGTCTTTAGGACTGTACTCCAAGTTTATTTGAAAAAAATCAAAACAGTTACTGTGCTCAAACTTGACAATTAATCCAATTGTGCATGGTGCAAAACACAATTCAAATGCATTTTAACACAACTACGTTTAACAGAAGACATTAAAATGAAAAGGCAAGAGCAGCAAAACCTAAACTTGAAACTGGCTTTTGAACATTCAGCTTCCCTATAAATACCATGGCTCTCCCTCCACAAGAATCTTAAAAGCTGCAAAACAAAGCACACAGCCATTCATAATAAAGAAAAAGTTTGGATGCAGACATATACCTTGTATGCAGCTATGAGCTGGGAACAATTTCTGTTTTTCCTAATACTTTTATTAGTGCCGGTTAATTTCCAGTGGCGCAGGAAAGCTGAGTCTGCATTCTTCTGCAGGTAGGTTATCAAGTCATTCTTTGGTAATTCATCAGTGCCAAGGTACTGCTCCACATGCTCTACTGACCAGCAACCCTACAACAGGAACCACCAAATGTTGGTTTTTCCTGATTGTAAAGTCTTTAAGATTTCACATGCAATATATAATGTCTTTTTTTAAAGGACCATGCATTTACAAATACACTCACTATTTTTCTTTAAGTAATTGAAAACTGTTAGTTTTTTTTAATGTACCATATCAAAAACTGCAATAATTTCTTTTGCTTTTATTAAAACAGCCATAAAACACAAAGGCACAGAAGTAGGTCTTACCATTTTTCCACTTTCTTTCTCTTTATCAGAATCCTTCATTTCTCTGTACATGATTCTAGACATAAAAAAAATGAGTTAATATTTCATACTCATAGCGTGTCTTCTAAATTCTGAGGTTATACATTGACTTGTTAGGTATCAGTAACATTTAGATAACGTGATGTAATACAGCAACAGCAGCTGCTCTTTGCTGCACAGAACATCTGAGATACCCTGAGGCAGCAAAGTCCTAAAGCTCTATTCTTGTGATGTTGGTATTTATCTTGCAAAGTATTTAATTTGTAGTTCCTTAAGTGAGACTTGAGTAATCAACCAACCTTCATTGTGCCTATTTCCCAGACCAACTTTAGATTTTTCACTACATGTGCATCAATTCTAAAATTTTGAAGTCCTAGGGGAAGCTTGCTGTGCTTTAACTTAGAAGATATGCAAATTTACAACTATTTTCCATGTTTTCTAACTGAAAAAGTTTGTTACAGCATGCCATTTTTGACAGAAGGCAACTCAGAAAATAGGTGCAAAACACAAGCACTGATGAAATCTGAACTACAGTTAAAAATACTGCACCCTTCCTTACTGCAGCTGTCACTTTCATACACATTATTCTTCTAGTATGACAGAAGTTAAATTGATTAGGGTAGTAAATGGAAAACTCTCCCCATCATATAGTCTTACAATTTCTGTCTATTATTATAAAGCTGGTAAGGTCAAATTAACATCAAGAGAATAGCTGAGGTAGTAAGGACCCGCAAATACCACGTTTAAATAGAATTTCCTGTATTTCAGTTTAAACCCTTTTTTCTTTTTTCACATGTCACAACAAAGAAAAGTCCACAGTCCTTCCCTATGTCCTCCATCAGGTATTCAGACAGATTGGTAAGAACCCACAAGTGTTTCCTCCTCCAGGCTACACAGATCCAGATGTCTCAGCCTCTTCTTTGTACAACAGAAGCAATCAGCCTTTGTATCCCCCTAGCAGCCCCTTGCTAGACTCACTCCAGGGTCCCTACCTCTCTGGTCCTGAGGAGGCCTGAACTGGGACACAGCACAGGCGTATCTCACCCGCGCTGGGCAGACGGGGATGATCACCTCACTCAGCCTTCCTAATGCAGCCCAGGCTGCTGCTGATCTTCTCTGCTACTGGGGTCCATGGCTGGCTCATGTGCAACTTTACAACCACCCGGACCCTCAGGGCCTTTTTCACCAACCTCCTTTCCAGCCAGCTGGCCCCAGCCTGAACTAGCACATGCAGAGTTACTTTTCCCCAGATGAAAGACTTCACATCTCCCTTTGTGAAACATCAGGAAGCTCCTGTCTCCCCATTTCTCCAGCATGATGAGGTCTCCTAGAATGGCAGCACAACCATCTGGTCCAAGAGTGATTTCCTTCAGCCTGGAAGCTGAGGGTCTGCTCTATCCCATCATACAGTCCACTGATGTAGGTGTTTAAACATTCCTGGACTCCTATCAACCCTTGAGGTTCACACGCTGGCCTTTAGACCAAGGACCACAACCACCTGGGCCCAGCAGATCACACATTTTTCAGACACTACCTAGTCCATGCTTTCTACGTTTGTCAGTGAGAGAGAAAGTGTTGAAAGCCTTCCTAAAGTTGAGGAAAATAACATCTGCTGCTTTCTTCTCATCCACTGAGCTAGGCATACATTAGAAGGCTGGTTAAGCATGATTTCCTCTTCATAAATCCATGCCACCTACTTCAATCACCTTCTTATCCTTCATCATTTGAAAATGGTTTCCAGGACTATCTCCATCACCTTCCAAGGGATGAAAGAGCAACCAGTTTGTAGTCCCTTGGATCTTTCCTGCCTTTGTGGGAGACAGGAATGTCACTTCCTTTTCTCCGGTCCTCAGAAGCATCTCCCAGTCCTCATGACCTTCCAAAGATTTTAACAGAGAATGGCCAGCTCCCGTGGGTACATTCCATTGGATCCCATGGATTTGTATGTCAAGTAAGTGTCCACTAACCTTTTACCAATCATCATCAGATTAAACTCTAGATGTGCTCTGGCTTTCCTAATGCTCTGCCTTCAAGTTAGGACAACAAGATCATCTGACCCTTCTTCCATTCCTTGCATGCTTCCCTTTCATGCTTTTTTGTTCATCCATGCATATCACCTACTGACTCTGCCTGACTTCCTAAATATTGGGATGGACTGTTCTTTAGTGTGGAGAATGTGATCCTTATTAAAAAAAAAATTCAATCAACTCTTCTGGACTTCTATTTTCACTAGGACTAGGACTAGGCCCAGGTCCATGGGATTTTTCCAAGCAGATCCCTAAAGGTTATGATTTTTTCCCTTGGCTTTGCAGGCACAGTAGTAGTTTTAAAACCAGTAATAACATCCTGACATAAAAACCAAAAAAAAAAATCTAATTCTAGCATTGCTTATTACAGAGGAGTTTAAAAAATTAACATCCATTTCCTAATCAGTCACAATGTTCTCTACACAGAATAATGAACTGGTGAGCTTACGTGTATGTTGGCTCCCAAATACGTCTAAGTTTGTCAGATTTCACACTGCCATTGCAGGAAAGCTGCAACAATTTCTGTACATAGTAGAAGATGGTAGATCGGAAGTTTGTCAGGGGCAGTTCTACTTCTCGCGTTGTTCCGAGACCCGAAACTTTCAAGGTAAGTGCTAAACGTGGTGAAGGCATGCACTCAACCTCTTCCAAGAGTTCTGAATGAGGTGTACCTGCAAAAATCATTTGAGAACCCTTAACACAAGATATATAATGCATGACAAGGTGGCTTAAATGTCAATAATATGGCTCAATAAGGGAAGTGTAATGATCTACTGCACACACGCCAAGGAGATGAGACCGAGTTCTATGAACTAAATTATGACTGAACCATTTCTTCATGGAAGTAAAATTCACAGGAATTTCTGAAATCCCTACTGATCCCTGTATCTTGGTAACATCTTAGATACTAGCACAGCACATGCAGTCTTCTTTTCCTACACAGTACCTTCCTTTCAGTTTTTCAAAATAAGCAGTGGCTTATTTCCACATATACTAAAATCTACTTATTCCTCTCTGTAATGAACACTGAGTACCTCCATAGTGCTGAACAAGAATGAACCAAGGAGCCAAGGACCAAGATCAGGTGCTGTGCTGCTGACCCCACACACACTGCTCCATCACTGCATTACCTTGCCCCTGCCTCAGCTTTGCACTGTTCCAGCACACCATATCCAACCAAATTTATTCTAGGTAGCTTTAACACAGTTAAGTCCCTGCAGGTTGAACCAGGCATCTTCATCACATCTTCAACACATCGAGATTTTATTATTTATCATGGTAAGAGATGATCCTAGTTAAATTCCTAAATTTGCTTACTTTACACAGCAGTTAATTTACTTTTCCCTCAATAATGCTTAGATCTGCAGAGGTAGACAAAACTCTCATTCAAACAGAGAAAAGCCACACAGCCACAAGAGCACATTGTACTGATTAACAGGGATAGCATCCCCAGATCCAGCAGGCCTTAACAGTGATTCTCCATCCTAAAGCCAGATGAAGCATCACATATTTTGTCAGCATACCTGGGGGAGGGATTTCTAGGTCAGTTGTCTGTTGCACATTAGTACGACCAGGTCTTGGGTCAAAAGCAGGAACCAAAGCAGAAAACTGCCGTTTCAATACATAATCATCATCCCATGTTCTCCTACGGCCTCCTTTGGTTTCATACTCCTCTTCTTCCTAAAAAAAAAAATAAATAAATTGATTAAAAAATTGAGAGCTCATAAATACAGCAGTCACAAATTAAACTGCAGCTCTACTCAGCTCTGGTAAGGCTGCATCTGGAGCGCTGTATCCAGTTCTGGACTCCTCAGTCAGGAGAGACATGAAGCTCCTGGAGAGGCAGCACAGAGGCCACAAATATGATTAAGGGACCGAAGCATCTCTCTTACGAGGAAAGCCTGGGGGAGCTGGGCCTGTTCAGCCTCAAGAAGAGGCAAATGAGAAGAGACCTCATCAATGACTGTCAGTATCTGATGAGACAGTGTTGAAACAACAAATCCAGACTCTTCTCAGTGGTGCCAAGCAATAGGACAAGAGACAGAAACTGACATATAGGAAGTTCCACTTGAACACGAAGAAGAACTTTACTGTGTGAGTAAACACACACTGAGACAGTTTGTGTGACAGCCTGGAGATATTCAAGAGCCATCAAGACACCATCCTGTGCCATGTGCTCTAGGATGACCCTGACTGAGCAGAGAGGCTGGACCAGATGATCCACTGTGGTTCCTGTCAACCTTACCCATCACGTCATTTCATCGTGTCTTCAGTATGTTAATTTTCTCTATAAAATCAACATAAAATAAATCAAAACTGGCACAGGTGTACTGATACTTTCTGGAAAGAATTAAACTTTCCATGAAGCACCAGAAGATAGGAAAATACGGAGTACTGTAGACCAGCAAACTTGATGTAGATGTTTTGTGTATTCCAAAAACTTTGCCATACCAGAGGTTCAAATATATCCAATGATATTTTATAAATAAATATAAATAAATATAAATATAAATAAATATAAATATAAATAAATATAAATGAATAAACATATACATATTTATTTTTTTTGAAAACTAGAAGCACTTTTTTCCAAAGTGTATACATATATTGATTTAGAATGTATACACATTTTATCCAGAGATTAAATCAAGTATCAAAACACTAGAACTATTTTGGTGGGGAAAAAAATTCAGTACACAGTAAGTTAAAATACTTAGTATTTTGGTTTAAATGAAATAAATACTTGCATATTAATTACAATATGAAGTTTCTGTAATTCCATAAAACAATATTTACATTTATTCTGTAGAACACTAAATTAGCATTAGTAAAGCCTTCTATTTTTCCTCTTAGATTTTGCAATATTCATTCTGATCACTTCAGGGATGGTAGAAGACCAAGCACTGTTCATGCCAGTAAAAAACAACCAAATGAAAAGCCAGAACTCCTCCTGATAGTGCAGGCAAGAACCATGTGAACTATCATGCTGGGTTTTGTCTAGCCCCCACCCCACCGGTTTTTTTGTTGGGGTTTTGGGGGTATTCTTGAACAGAGAGATACTTCCTCTGGCAAACACTTGCTTCAGGCAGGCCTACAGTTAAACACACCTTAGAACTGAATCACTACAAAATGCAGCAGCAAATCCACAGTTACACCATCTCAGCAGCCTATAAACTAGTGATCCATCATTTCTACTGTCTGTCAACTTGTTCCCAGCCTGGTTTTAAGACATTAATTCTGACCTGTAAGGTCTTGGGTATGCTGGTGTTTAAAAACACTTTTCTTGTGTTTTTGACTATATGCAAGAATCGAAATTAATCGAAATAAATTTTTTTTAACTAATGGAGATATTGTAGCTAGGACTTCCTATTGCCAAAAAAAAAAATCTGGGAATTTTTAAAGCACCTGTTAGTCAATTAAGATACCATCAATGCTAACTATACCATACCATAACTTCTTCATATTCTTGATCTTCTTGGTTATCATCTTCATTTTCATCATCCTCTTCATCTGGTTCAGGTAGATCCTCATCATCATCTAACTCTGCCAACAGAGTACTAGCTCGGCAGCTATCAAGAAAATCTATAACACATATATACATTTACATACAGAACAAAAGACAAGAATAACTTTTAAAGCAGAATTTTTAAAATAGACAACAGAAGCATTGAGAAGAGTGAAAAAACAAACCTCATTTAAACCAGAAAAAGAAAACTAAAAGCTGTGATAAAAGTATACACTTGTTAAAAAGTCCATGGATCTAGTCAATAGCATAACTATAGAAGCACTTACTATTGGTATAATTAATAGTGATCAAGAAAGAGTGATCTGTTTCTCATTTAATTTTACCATTTATAATTACGCTTATTTTAGATTACAAAAGATCACCAGAAAATGGTGCACAAATGCATATTGTCTGTTTCTATGTCTCAATAATTTAAAAACAGGTGAGTGATGTAATTTCCACTAAAAATGTGTGGTTTAGACCTTAACTTACAATGTAAAGGACATGTAAGATATACATTTAAGAGTGACATTTTTTAAGACTCAATTGCTAATTAATTACTGCAACAAGAACTTGAAGGCAAAGTTCTGTTTTACTCATTTAGTACTAAGATTTAAAAAAACAGAAAAGTTCACAGCAATCCAAGTGGACTGGGATGAAGTTTTAAACTTTTGCATTTTTCTATACACATAGAAACCATCTATACCACCCAAATGCCCTTTGTATTGTTGCTACCATCCCTACTGATACTTGAATGCACTCTATTTGCTCAGTTGTTGGTGACATATTTTAAGATGTGTCACCCAATCAAAGTAGTAAATTAGACTTAACTAAAGAGCAAAGGGAAATGGTACATGCAGGTATATTAATCCACTGCCTCCAAGCAGTTCAATTCCAATACCCATTGAAATGACCAGAAATTTTTCAAGCAATTTCAACAGGCAACAAAATAGAACACAATCTTAATCCAACAATATTTTAAATAAATCAAGTATATTTCTTTCAAGAATATCTCATAATTCAATGAACTTTACATTAGGAAGTATTTTCCCATATCCAACCTAGGTTTTTCTTAACTTCATTTTATCAGCTCGATTCCTATGTATTACTAACCAAATTACCTACATTTTCTTTCACTGTATTCATATGCCTCGAGTAACCTCTGTCCTAAAGTCTGTTTCTAGGGTATGGAGTCCACAAAACTCTGGATCTGTTTGTCAAATCATATAATTTCATTCTTCCTGTCAATTTTTGTGGTTTTTCCAATTTTTTGCAATTACTATTATGGTATTGAGATACCTGGAACCTATTTTAAGGGTACAATGTGCCTAATGGTGGATGCTTTTTAATCAGAATAATACAAGGTACATCAGACTGTGCATGTAGCATGCCTACACAACACAATAAAAATAACATTTTGATTGTAATTAGAAGTACATATGCAAACTACATAAGGAACTAAACTTGATGAGGGAAAATATTCAAGGGCTTAGATAAACTATACCATAAATAAGAGTAATATGGGATAGAAACTGCTAAAAATAAAGATATGAAAACATAAGGAAATACTACTACATTAACATTATTTTACTTACTGCCTTACAGAACTAGCAACATACGAGCAGCTCAACTTTCAAATACTTTTCAGTAAATAAACTACTATATGAGAAAATCATAACAATGGGATAAAAAGAAAAGTCATTAATGGGAAGTCTAATGCTTATGTTCATTTAAAAATGAAACTTACCATATAAAGAATATTCTGCCTCCTGCCCTGTATCGCTCTCACTAGATGTTGATGTTAGGCTAGTAGTTAGAGTATTACTAAGCGACTGACCAACAGATAAAACTGTAGTTGCTGTAGCTACATTGCTGCTGCTAGTAACACTGGATGTAGACATGGTCACTGTTGATGTGGTACCAGTTGTAGTCAGATTAGGAAAACTTTGGGCACCCATAAGAGGAGAAGCTATAGATAAAGATATGGTAAGATAAAATAAATGATTTGATGATTTGAAGAGTACAACTTACATGCATGACTCCTGTGTTGAAAAATATATTTGGGGTTGAAAAATTATCAGTGTGTTATTTTATAATAAAGAACAACAGACTATAAAGGGGAAGGGTTTACAAATGCAATAGTGCATCTTACAACATAGATGCCCGCTTCCCTTTGCTTATTCCCTTGCAAACATTTAAAATAAATAATTTTATCAAACAAATTCCCAAAATCCCACTATAAATCTGAAATTACTTAATTTCATTTTCAACATATGTAAAGAATTTCTGAAACCTGTTACTCCAACACTGTGATCTGTCTTTAAGACTAAAATGAAATTTAACATCTAAATTACAATATAATATAATGCAAACAAATTCATTATATATAAGTGAATTGGGAACAGAACATATGAAAACAAATGGGAAACTTCTGATTATTGTGCATTTTTTCTAAGGTTCTTAAATCAGCTCTGACTTTCACACAACTACTAAAATATATGCTCATCACAGTCAACAAGCCTGAACTGACAGTACTGTGAATCATATGACTTATGCCGGATGATTTATAATTTTCAGAATAAGCAAGCCACAACTAAAAAGCTGCCTTACTGTACATTCAAATAAAGCAGCAACTGCATTTTAGTGAACAACTGAAACAAAACTGAATTCACTGTCGACTAACAGAATCAATTTCAGATAGTGTACATAACTGAGCATAAGTTACACCTATGTGCAACTACTCATTTATATCCCAGTCTGCAAAACATGTTCTCAGATGCACACCTTCAACAAGGAGATTAATCACAAGTTTGGAGAGAAAAAAGTTGAGGGGTCATCTATACTAAGAATTTAAGCCTTAGGTTTTTCAATCTACTTTTTATGAACTTTAACAAATGCAAGTTTTTCAGTTTTAAAAGAAAAAAAATTCATTGTTGCCATTTATGTAAGCTGAGAAATTGCTTTCTTAAAAAAAAAAAAACAAAAAAAACCCAAAAAAAAACCCACCACACCAACAACAACTCTGATTTCATATTTTTATTACCTAAGTTTGCAAAGGCTAGTACACTGGAAGAAGGATATAACAAAGCTTCTTCCCCTAAGTGAATTTGGTAGTTTTTTGTGAAAAACAAATGTTACTGTCTCTGCTTTCCTCCTCTGTTAAATACAGTTACAACATACATCCCTGCCCTTAAGAACATAGCTAACATTTTGCAAATAAAAACATAACAATGCAGGGCGGGTGTGAAATAATAGTATGACAATGAGGGAAAGTGCAAATTTTAAATTTAGGGTTGGTAATAAGCTTATGTTCTTCTCTATGAAAGCAACGAGTTTTTCTTCTGCTGTTCAAGAGTTTGAAAATAAGTTATTCAGTATTCACATCTTTCACCCTCTTCTAATTAATAACAGCAAACTCTTTGCTGTTACAGTAAACAGAAAAAGCCATTAAGCATCACCATTTAGTTTGCTCTGAATTCAAGAGCAAATGGAAACTGGCTACTCTAGACACTGCTTAGCTTCTGGCAAATACTGATGTTTTCAATGCAACCAGTACACAAAGTCCAGAAAGACTTTTCTCACTAATGATGATTTCAGTCTTGACGTTTGGGGTGTTGGATTCTTGTGGGTGGTTTGTTTGATGGTGGGGGTTTTTTGTTTCGTTGGTCTTTAGTTTGGTTAGTTGGGGTTTTTTTAACCTGAACACGCTAAAAAAACACAAAAAATACTTAAAAAAAAAATCAAGCTTTTTACAATGCTCTAATTGAATTCTGGTGAGATTGCTCAAATTTAGTCTTTGATCTCTTTTAGGAATATGAGTTGTCATTTACAGTTTCTATTCATATAAAAAGTATAAACCAAAATAATTCTTACATTAAGGATAATATAAAGTATGACTATTTTTACCACAGAATTAAATTTTTAAGTTGCCCCATTCTTATTTCTAACCTTTGCAGTGTATAGTATCAAACATACATGAAATTTTAAATATGCTGTTGAAGTATTTTACCATGTTTTTCTATGGTGGCCTCTTTTCTCTCCAATACAAAACTACTTCAGAACCAGAACCACTATCTGTCTATAAGAGGGTCAGAAAGCTTTCTTTGAGTACCTTATTTTCATTTTTATTGCAAGTTGCAAAGGACTTCACCCCTATTCCCAGTATCACAACATGAATGTAAGGATACATTAAAAAAAATCTCCCCATCAAAAAAAGAAAACATTCAGTATTTAAAAATATTTGAAAATGCTAAAAGCAAACACTACATTTCTAAATAAGGAAGGACAGAGTCATAGAATTGTTAAGGTTGGAAGAGACCTCAAAGACTGAGTCCAGATGTTAGCCCAGCACACTGTCATGTTCACTGCTAAACCATGTTCCTAGCTGCCACCATTTCTACACAGCTTCTGAACACTTTTAGGGATGGTGATTCCACTTCCCTGAGCCACCCATTCCAGTGCTTGACCACCCTTTAAATGAAGAAATTTTTCCAAGTGTCTAATCTAAACCTCCCCTGTCACTTCCTACCTGCAAAAAAAAGGCTGCCTCCTGCCTCACTGCAACCTCCTTTCAGGTAGTTGTAGAGAACAATAATATCTCTCCTGAGCCTACTTTTCTCCAGGTGAAACAACCCTCAGCTGCTCCAGACTCTCAACCAGCTTCACTGACAATCATGACAGGCATGAAAGCTTAACAAGAAATTTATGGTTTTTTCTAGCTTGGGTAATTTAACTTTTTCTAACTTGCCTATCCCATGAAATGCAGTTCTCTGTTTAAAATACTATCACCATCAGAGAACAAAATATCTAACAGGTAACAACTTTCATGGGAGCATGCTCAGAAAAGAGTGAACTCACAACAAGCAGGTTTACAACTTACCTTGCTAATACCTTGCTCCTACATATAATCTGAGAACATGCAAATGTTAAAGCATGTACATAATGTCATTTAAAACACTGTTAACTACAAACTTCCTTACATTTAATATGCCTGAACAGTTCACCGTATCTGAGCCTCAGTGACCATACCACCTCTAGAAAACACACTCAGTATTAGAGTATACTATGTTATGCAGGTTGACAGAATCAGGAATCTGCTAACATTTCATTATACTGTAGTTCTTTTTCCTTTGTACTGTGTTCTCAGCTCCTATGCTCAGATGCTTCACATTATGCACAAACTGCCCTTCCTGAGGAAAATGGAAAAATAACAGAAATATGCAAAATCTACACAGATCAGAAAGCCTAAGTACCTGACATTACATACTGTTGCTAGACTTCTTTCCTCTTGGCCTAAAACATACTCTCTCCTTAAACATATAATGGACATCAATTGCAATCATCAATTTCAAATTTCTTTCTATTTGATGGGTACCTGTGATCTGACATCACAGGGCAATGTAAGACTTTTCAGTTGACAGGAACTCTGTGGGTTCCTCATGATTTATACAGGTACACACAAGGTCAAGGCTGTCTAAGTACATTTCTCTGTTAGGCCAACACAATCCAAAGTCAAGTGCAACGAAAGCCAAAGAAACAACAAAAGTCTCAACTAAAAATAAAAATAGTTTACTTACTTGCAGTACTCACAACATTTCTTCCCAAAGTATTAGTATTGTTATCACTGCTACTCCGGCTTAAATTCATGTTGTTTGTGGCGTTGGTACGTGCTATGTTCGCCACTCTCCGTACAAAGGACTCCAGGCTGGAAGTTTCTCGAGAGGATAAGTTCGGAACACTTGCACTGGAGCTCATGGGCGCCCCAGCAGCCAACAAAGAACTGACTGAGAGTCTGTTACTCGCTGAAGAGCTTAGGGGTCGTTGGGAAGCTGCTTCTTTATTAGTCAGTTCAGAGACTGAACTCACATCGGGAGAGCTTACGCTAACAATTCCCATGGATATAGCACTGGACTCCCCAGGAGCACGTATTGAGTTATCAGGACCTAACTTCCTCTCTGCATTTTCGTTTCCCATGTCCGCTGTCAAGGTGCTGGTGCTCGCACTGGAAGATGACCCTATGTCAGCCTGAGGCACACTGTCAGCGGAAGACAGAACAACAATCGGTTCATGGACGTCAGTGCCTGGAACTATATTTTGTTCCAATACACTTTCTGATCTCCGCTCCATTTTGGTCGAGCCCAAGCTGATGTCGCTGCTACTTGCCACGCTACACACAGAACTGCTGCTTCCTTTTCTACTTGAGGAGCCTGCAGCAGCAGTCGTCTTGTCTGGACAGTTGTTTTTCACCAAGCTGCTCCATGACTGCGTTGTGCCTGAAACAGTGGATGAAACAGGTTTGGGTGATGCCGCTGAATCAGGGTCGTACCCTGGTGCAAGCTTGAGGTCAAACTTTCCTTCTGCGCCCATACGGTAAGAGTTAGAGCCACCAGCATCCCAGGTGACATCAATCCAGCCTGGAAAGGGACAGGAGTTTGTGAGATCCAGCAGAAAGCAGACAGGAGGCGTGTCAGACAGTAGCTCCACAATGTGGGATCAGCTTCTCATAAGGGCTGTACGTCTGAATCAATGAAATCACTAAGTAACCCCTAACGCAAATTAAAATGGAAGTGGTCAAATCTAAACAACTGAGTATTTCGTAATGGCAATTCAGAGGCTGCTTGTTCTTGCTGCCTCAACCTTCAAGGTCACAAAATCCAGCCAAAAGCAAAGTGTCCTTCAGGAAGGGACCTGACCTACTAGAATCTCTCAAAATTTTATTAGCATCTATCAAAATTGGATTCCCTAATAACAAAAATATATATCAAAATGTATCATAACTTTACCAGCATCTGTCAAGAAGCTGTGATTACTACAAGGACATTCAATAACATTTTTCTTTGCTGGATGCTTGTGGATAAGCATATTTACCCAACAGAAGACATGTCATGAAACTGCTTAGTTTGAGATTTCTTATTCTTAAATTGAAAGAACTAATTTAGTGATACACAGCTTTTCAGTTCAGTAAGTTACACATACTCGAACATTCCTTATTCATAAAAAAATCTTATGGCAATTCAGGCAAGGGCTACGTCAATTAAAATTTCAGGGTTGCAAAGAGAATATGTTTCATAGAAAAAAAAAAAAAAAACAAAACTATCTTGGGACCAGAAGAGAACTCTAAAGAGATGTTATTCCTTAGTTCCTTTATTAAATTATTATTTTGAGTAGCAAAATTTTTTAACAGCTAAATATAATAAATCTGCAATAATGAGGGTAACATAAAAATTTAGCTAACTAGGACAGAAATGGGGGCAAAATGATTTATTTTTACTTGTCTAGATATGTATCACAATCTAAGAGTCACCTAAAAAATTCCTTCTAATACTTCTCATTTTATCTTAACTGCAACAAATATTGCTGTAACTACTTTAATTGTAACACATTTCATCCAAAAATGAAATCTCTTAGTTTTAGTAATCTTCTGCAATCTCAGACAAACTCAAAACGAATATCAGGTCTAGATATACACTTTTTTTTTCTTTATTAAAACAGAAAAGAGCTAATACCAAGTAAAATGTTCTTTTTATTACTGTCATTTGCACCTTCAGCTTTTAACTATCCAAAAGTCACCATTCCTAGACCGAAACAGATGATCACAGGCAATTTGCTATTAACAAATATCACTCTGGAGGAAAAGTAGTTTAAAATGGATAAAGCTTTCAGATATGATAAGTAGACATCTTGTCCTGAAATGAGCAGGCTTAGGTCATTCTTGTATGATTTTATTCCTTCTTCATGAGCTATAGTCAAGTAGCTTCAAGTCACTAGACTTTTGAAGGGTAAAGTTGTGAAGCAAATATTAATTTTTTTCTTCTATGATTTGCCTTTTTTATCAAATAATAAAAATCTCCAAACTCCATGCTGTAGTTCAACAGTATAATTTTTCCCCTTGATGAATATCTGAACCAGGTATTTTTTTCAAAGCACAACTAAGTAACTGGTTTTGTTTTGTATAGTTCCTTTCCTTAAAGTATTAAGTACAAGCAGTTTTAAATCTGAACAAGTTTTAAGTACATATTATGTACTCAAAGTTGTACTGCTCCATCATTAGAGGCTTAAACAACTCAACGTTTGACTACACCTGTGAACAACAACCAAAAAAGTAAACTAGATGCTATTTTCAAAATTCTATATGGAAGAAGGCTGTGACAGGAAGGAGATAGTTTGGCATCACCATTTGATAAACAAACATCAATTTCACCTGTGGTTAAATGGGAAAGTTTTACTGGAGCACAGGAACAAAACCACTGATTTGGTAGACCACTACTCACCAATAATACCTAAAGTCTTCAAAGTTATTATGCAGTTATGGGTACTGTTGCATCTTATAAGAAAAAAATATGGATGATGGAAGACTTCTCCACAAGCAATACTGAACAGCTTAAATAAAGTTCAGTTTCAGATAGTTTCAATGGATTGTACTTTGAAGATTTCTCCATGTTTGAGAGCTGACAACTCAACAAACTAGAAGAAACTTTTATGTCTAGCTAAAAATGAACCTAAAAGTGGCTGAAGGTGCTTCAGAAACAAGGCAAGCCTTATATACCTCAAAATAGGGGGTAGAGGAGGGAAATGGTGGAAAGTATGTTCAGCTGATAAGATCACCACCTCTCCTGGAGCCTCCTCAATAACTTAACTTCCTGAGTACTGACTTCCCTTGCTGTTGCAGGTTTTTATTTTGCTCCTTAAGTTAATAAATTTTCATGCTTTAATTAAAAAAAAAAAAAAAAACCTTGATCCCAAAGAAGCTTTCAAGGGAGGAAAGGTACAGGATATAACAAAAGTCAAGAAAAATATTGCAAATGCTCAGCTAGAAGAAATGAGGAAGGTAATTATAGATTTTGCAGGCCCAAAGCTTAATTTATCAGTTTGCATCACTCACCTTCATACAGTTTGTAACAGATCTTAAATAACAGTTTCATATTTGAACAATAGTTTAATATTTAAATTAACCAAAGCTGTATAAAAGTTCCATTTACAGCAAGAATTTTTTTCATGCACTCAAATGGAATTTCACAAATGGACCCCAATAGCTATAATATTTTAAGCTTCTTCCCTCCAAGGTATTTAAACTTTTATCCACTTTATCAAGGCATTACAAAGGAAGTACTTAAATGCTACCCATTCTGCATGATGTAATCATACAACAGACATTTATAAATTCAGGCAACTCGTGCTCACCATTATGCAGCTCTCCTGTAACAGTGCCTTCACCCTGCGGGCTTCCATCCTGATCTCTCCATTTCCAATCAATTCCTCTGATTACACGAGCTCCTGGAACCATGTATTTTAACACCTGAGAACGGACCAGACGTCGCTGCCTTCTCAGATTTGCTTCAGCTTCTTTAGCAGCTTTTCCTACAAGAAATGTAAATTGAAAAGACTTGAAAGTATTGAACGGGGAATGATTTTGAGCTTATTTCTAAGCAGTTCAGTTTCTACACTCATTAGCATTTAAAGGAGCAAATAGGATAGGTATGTTCTTTTTCTTACCCAGCTGATCTTCACATACTCCATTCACAGTGCCATAAAGTTCAAATCCAGACAGGGAGAGGTAGTGTGTTTGCCCGCTGGCATTCTTTCCCATCTGTTTTATTCTAACATGTCTCCAACCTTGTTTCTCATCTTTTGGAGGATCTAAAGGCCATGTTGCTGTAGACCTTTAAGTGTATTAGAAAGGGGTGTTGATAGGTAACAGGAAAAAAAAAAGGCAAAACCAAAAAACCTTAGTACCAAAGCAAACAATACCATAATGCCAAACATGTATGCATATTACAAGATATATAAACCTGTTAACACTAGGGCAAACTTTGGATGACTGTTTGTGATATAATTTTGTCAAAAAACAAAATGCAAAATTTACAGCGATGGAAAAGCACAAATACCATTATGTGAACCACACAGAAAACCTATGAAACACTTATTCTGCAGCCCATCCTTAATAATTTGTATCACTTACCACTTCTTTAGATAGAAACATCATTAAAACCACAGCACACATTAAATTAGTCTACAGTCAAGTACATTTTTAACTGCATTCAGTTTTATGAAAAGTGATAAAATACACTGACATACCCTGGTTCATTGAGACTACAGTCATCAACATGGGTATACAAAGTAGTCCAGTTCTGTCCATCCTTGGATACCTGGAAAACCCAATTTCTGAGAGCAGATCGTCCATAACCTCGAGCATGGCGTAACGTGTAGGCTGATGGTATGACCCAAAGGCCAAGATCTATGGCAAACCAAGCATTCTTATCATCATTAGTGTGACAATTGAGAGCTGAACTGTCACGGCTCAGGATGTCTTCCAAACGACCATAAGGCAGATTTCTTCCTTCTGAGGATGTAACCACTACTAATCCATAGGCTGCTGGATTTACCCACTCATATGCAGTTCTGTATTTAAAAAGAGAAATATACTGTTCAATTATGATTTAAATAAAATAACTGGTTTCAGCAACATTTGACATTTACTTTAAATTGTATATAACAGCTGAGTTTATCACACACCAAAATTATCAATATAATTTTAGATAATTAGATAACTTTAGATATGTTCCAAATACCACTTTAGTTATGCTTTTGAAAACACTGTAGCAAAGAAAGAAAACCAAACCCAAACCAACAAAATCAAACAGAACCATGGCAAGCAAAAACAAAGACCCAAACTTCCCCACTCCTTCATTTTCTTAGAGAAGAATACAAATTCTCAACACAAGTGATTCATATTTTTCTACTATTTAAGCAGATCCAAAAGAAACGTAATTCTATTGATTAAAAGATACCTCCCACTTCTAAGAAAATAACAGATTTCATTTCATTATGAATTCTTTGTCCCCATCCTGCCTTATGAATTGTAGTTTATTGTGTCTGACTTTAAAATACCTAGCTTTGAAAAACTCACTTTGCATTTGTTCCAATCCAGTAAATAATTCCATTTTCATCAAAATCATGTTGATGCCTGAACACAAATGTCTGGCCCTCTCGTAGTTTTCGCACAAAAACAAATGAAGCCCTATCAAAGTCGTACCATTGCTTTGCTACCTATATATGAAAGAAAATAAATCAACCGTTAAAGAAGCAGAATATAACTATTCCCTGTGAACTCTGTGTGTGGCATGCAGCTCACCATTTTCAGGAGATACTGTTCTAGAGATTCAACAGTTGCCAATGGCTCCATCTTTAGCATTCTACCGGTTCGATCTATTAAAGACGTCTCCCCCGAGGCACGTTCCAAACGAAACCTCAAGCGCCTTGTCAGTATCTGGAAGAAGAGCTAAATGTTAATATAGGCTTTCCTGCTTAGGTTGTGGAATTCCAATAAAAACAGTGCATGTCACTACAGTCGTTTTAGTGGCCTATCAAGTACCTTTGTTGCTCTAACTTAAGCACTATATTCTAATGAAATGCTTTAAAAAGTGATTTCCTACACTACCTTTCTTCAATTAACCAAACAATTCTTTACTATGACAACATGCAAGTCAATTACACACTCAGCTAACATTTCTCACTTTTCCTATGTCTTCATAGCTTTTATTTGCTGACAAGCAAATACAATAATATAGAAACTGAAAACCATTTTCAAAAATATTGAACAGCAACAGTGGTTTTGCAATTTCTTGTGACTATTTCCCAGACATTTAACATGAAAACAGAAATATTTGTACTTCTCTGCCAATGTTGCAAAATCCTGAACTGTGCTTTCAAATAGAAAAAAATTAAGACACCTCAGAAACTGGGAAAAAACAAGTAATATTTTTAGCTAAGCTGCCAAGCTGCCCGCATAAAAAGCTGTTGAGCCTGGAGGCATCTTGCATTACCAGTTGAACACAGAGCCGTAGATGGGACCCTTTAAAGCCTATCCCCTGTTCCTACTAATAATTGTCTTGTAATCATAGTAACATGCCCTTTAACTAGAGGGCATGTTCCTCGATAAAGGCAACAATACCTGAAGACAAAAGAAAGAACAAACACAGTATCTCTTCAATCGAAATTTACTTTTACCTCACAGTGTTAAAGTGACAGCAGAGGAACAACCCTGCATTTAAGTGTTAGAGGAAATAGATGCCCACTTTTGGTTGTTCTTTACACCTACAAGAATGTAATTCTTGCAGACAAGGGGTGCAACATACAACCTTCAGTTGTGCATCAGTCAGTGTGATATGCTGCTATCACTGTGCATTTACCTGAAGATTATATGTAGATCCTGGTGTATCATACAAGTGGAGAGGCAGACGTTCAATAGATTCTAACACCGCTATCAATTTCCGAATTAACGCAACTGCCGGGCGGCTGGGAAAGAGAACAGTTACTATGTTACTACAAAACAAAACAAAGAAAAAATTCTACAGCATCTCAGAAAACAGATTCAGCTGAGGAAGCTATCTCAGCACGCTATTTCTAGTGATGGTATCTGTTCTAGTCACATGGTTACAGCATAGTAAGATACTAATCTGCAAAGTGATGAACAAGTCACCTTTATTTTGTCAAGAGATGTTCTATGGGTTGACTCTTGCAGATAAAAATTTCCAATTGCTACTTCAATACTAGATGCTGTCTTTTAAGACCAATTTTCTATTTCATTTAAATGGAAAGAACAGGTATTTTGTCTTTAAATTATTTTAAACATACCATACTGCTTCACAGTTTCAAAGGGGATTTTCTTGGTTTGTTATGATTTTTACCTTTCATCATCCTCATTTTCACTGAATGCTGTTTTGAAAACGTTTATCCTCTCTACCAGCTGACTACAGTCTTGTTTCACATCCAAATCAACATTCTAAGGGGAAAAAAAACAAGATACATTTAATATAATTTATCTGATTTTTATACAGGCAAAAACATCTATGTAGTCTTGCTGAAATCCTGATTTACAGTCTGTATGTGAAAAGCTAATCACGAGCCACTAGATCTGAACAGAGTTGATTTATAGATTTTTAAAGGCTCATTCAAACTAAAGTCATCTATTGTGATAGCTTATTTTTAATAGATAGACCAATAACTGGAGCAAGTCTGCCCAATTTTCACCAAGACATGAAAAAGACAGATTCATAACGGATCTTTTACATTACAGCACATGCCTTAACATCATTTTTTAGGAAGTTTTTCTTTAAACACTTATGTCTACAAACTCACATTGTTTAAAACTGTCAGCAGTGACTGAACTAAGCCACTACTGCACATTTCATATGGAGAAATAGTATTCTCATCCTTCAACAGTACAATTAAGTTTTCCAGAGCAGTCTTCATTAAATCTCTCCAAGTATTCTCCCCCTCAATGCACTGAAAGACAAAAAGATCATTATCATGAAACAAAGTAATCTGCCCACTTGCTTCAGCTGAAAAATAATGTCCTAGGAAAGTACCTAACTAGGTAATACATGCATTAAAACTCCCCACATTGCAGACACGCTGTGACTCTTCTTCACATCATGACAGACTAGTCTGAACATTATCTGATTTCCATTGATGTCACACATTAAAAATAAAGGAGATACACTTACCTGCCTGTTTGCATGAAGTTCCCAGGCAGACTCTAACTGTGTTGCTATGTTCCTCAGTGTTACAACTACTCCTCGAGGCATACTTTCAACTGCTTTAAAATGATCATCATATAAATCTCTTGCCATAGTGCGTACCTACGAATGGATTTTGATAATCAGAAGTCAGACCTTACTGTAATGAGACTGTTACTGTACTCTCAGATACTGCAACCTTGGTCTTTTTTTTTAAATAAGTCCACAACAGGCAGACAAATAGGGAAGAATAAAAACCCATGTGCATCATGAAATGGCTACGGTTATGAAATGAAAAAAAAGGTACAAGAGAAATAAATGGACAGAAATTAAATTTACCATCATGTTTTAAGTTACAGCATAAAGCGTAGTAAGAAAAGGTATGATTCTCAATCTGCCAATCTTTCTTTTAGAAGTGTATATGGATCAGGTAATCTTTTTAAATGTAAAATTAGGCAGATTTAAAACGGTTTCTGAATGCTCTATCAACACTCCTTAAACCAATTCACACAAAGTCCCTATACAACCTCTTATAGTATGAATTACTCCTTCTACAAAGTATGGTTCACACAAGACACAGATTAAATAAGTTCTTATTAAACAACATCTTTCTCTTGCAAGAAATTTCCCCAAAAATCTTTCCATTATCATTCCACGTGCTACCATAACGCATTACAGAAGCTTCAGAACCACAGAGTGCAATCTTAGCTATAAGAGAGCACTGCCTTTCTTTTATCATCTCACTTATTATCATTTGCACACAGTATTTCAGCTTTCAAATTAGTGTCACATTTCCTAAGATATATGTCCTTAAATGCTGCAGATATAAGGCACAGAATATACTGGCAGGACTGCTAGAAACTGCAGGACAGCTCAAGACTAAAGATTAGCCTGAGTCCTCGGCATAAGTGCATCACAAAATGCTATTTTGTGATTTTTTTCTAAAGAGCTTAATACTTGATTTCTTAGTTCCTCTTTTTTCTATTTCATTTTGAGGAGAAATAAGAATTTTAAAGATATCTAAAATGAGGGTGTTTACTCATTTTGCTTCACTACTACATCTCTTAACAATGCAGACTGTTCACTTCCAGTACGCTGTCTCAATATTCAGTCTGAAATTAGTACCTAGATAAACAGAAGCATTATATGCCTCTGACACTACTGTAGTATAAATGGTAACATCTTTTCTTGTAGCATAAAGACAAAAAAACAAATCACAAAAGCTAAAGAATTGCCTAAATAAGCCATAGATGCAAAACAGGAAGACTGGATTTTCCTACATTTTTTAAAAAAAATTCATTTTCCTCTAAAGGAGCACAGAGTTTTCTAAGATTGTTGGATAAAATCACCCAAAGAAGTGCTTTGTTCTGATCAATGTTCTCCCCTTCAAGCCTCACATAAATCTGTATCTAGTTGAAATCAGAGATTTTAATCCTCTAAGAGGAAACTACACTTCCCTAAGAATATTATAATATAAAACAAACTCAATTAAATTCTAAATATAAAATTTACAGATATTTACAAATTTAAAAATAAAATTTCACCAACCTTTTGCTTTGTCTTCTCCAGTTTAGATTTTAGTTTTCTTCCTCTTTTGCCTGTCCAGCCTGTCACAAATTCTGACCCTGCAACATATATTTTAGAAAAGTTGCATTTCCTCATAGCTGTGAAAAGCAACAAGTAAAACTATCTCCTACACACTTGTTCCTACCTGCACATAACACATACCTACATACTTACCCAAGGAAGTCTCAGCTGTGAACGAATGCTTTGTTCCTCTGTTGGATTCAAACACAAAGCCTGGCAGGTCTTCTTTCAGTATGGTAGCTTGCTGCCCATCAGAGTTGTGAATAGCAATTTCTCCTTCTTTTAAGCAGGTCAGTGACCAGTTTCCTACAGTAAGTTTAGCTGGCCCTGGTGTTGAGAGAATTGGCTGGCTTGCCGTAGAGGGTTTGACTTGGCTTCGAGCCCTCTGCAACTTCTCAAGGAACTCACTCCTACTTTCTATTTAAAAAGAAACAAATTTGGTTTTTTCCAACAATTGCTTCCATCATCATATGGCTTTTTTTTTATTTTTTTTTTAAAAAGCAAAACAACTGAGTACATTCAATGCAAAATAAAGTTTGAAATTATGGGTCCTAAAGTGTCCTAAATTTCAGTGTAGGATATTTCTGTACTTCAACAGTGATTTATTCTACGACTGCATCAAAGCTGCAATGCAACAATGCAACTCTTTCTCAAAGATGCAATTCTGATGTATTAATTCATCATTACAATTATAACAGGAAGATCAAAAAAATTCAGTATAAATTTTTAGTCTTTGAAAAATGGGTCTCAGAATGGCCAGCCTGAACTATTCTCAAAAGTGAGTTTTCAAAAATAAGAAATTTAAAAATTATTCCAAGAAATATCAGTTTTATTAAATTATATACTTGTATTTTAATGATTAATTGGCTAAGTACATAACTTTTCAAAAGTTCCATTTAAAGCAAAAATGGAAACGTCATTACAGATTATTGCTGTTTGCCTTTTGCTGCAATGACAAGCTCTAGGCTTTTGAAATCTGCCCTTTTTTTATAATACAAAATAATGCAAAAATAAATACGCACTCAAGGCACAACACTCTTTGTTGCTTAAATTTTATAGTATAAACAGAGAGGGCTACAAAAAAATTATAATTTCATATGCAAGATGAAAATTCTGTTAATGAAATGTTTTCAGATTTCCATAATTACACTTTAATAAATTTATTATATAGCATGCTGCACTGAAAGTACTGTATTTCTACATGGTTGGGCATAGTTTCAGGTTGTCTTGGATGGAATTTGGAGACTTACTTAAAGCTTCAGAATTACCATTAAATTTCAATTTTTGCATTGAATTTTTTTTCCTAAAAATTCAAACAAAACAAGTATAGAGTTAATGTGGAGAGGGGTGAGTACAGACCTTCCAAAATGTTCACAGTATACATACTAGACCACCCACCCCAACTTTTATCATGCAGGACACACTAACAGATTTCACTACTCAACCCTCTATATTCTTGCCAGTTGTGAAGTTACTAAAAAGTATACCACGAGATTAATCAGTAATGATTTAGGACAGCAGAACATATAGTACAGTTCAGGACTTAAAGATACTATTCTGAGTCTATACTGTACTGCAGTCATTTTAGTTGACAAATATTATTTTTTTAAGCAAAAAAGGCTGCTGCACATGCTTAGAGCTCATGGTTAAAGTTCAGGCAAATTACACTGCAACATCAGCAATCTTAGTAGATGTCTATCTGAGCACATATTGCAAGAAGCCTCATTTAATTCTACTTTTAGGTCCTTTCCCTCATGACATTCAGACTAGGCATCTTGTTAAAAAAACTTGGGATTTATTCCATCTTTTTCAAAAAACTAATTTGAAGTAACATCTTAAATGCTCAATCTGACTTCTGCTCTTTTAAGTTCTCTTCACTCCAAATTCATCTGAGCTGTCACCATTCCACTCCTCTTGTACAGAAATAGTCTCATCCCCTTGCCCAGACCATTTGGAAGCAAAAACCAAAAAATTTGGCATCCAGGGGCTAGGAGAATTCAAAAAATTGTCTTCATGAATCTCCTTAAAAGTGTTTTGTATGATAAACAACTATCTCAACACAGGACTGGTGTACCTCTTAAGGTATACACCTTATTAAAAAGAATGCAAAGCCACATTTTCTGACTAAAAAACCAATAAATCTATAAATGGTTTCCAACTGCATTATAATTAGAAACACTATACTGCATTTTGTCTTCTTCCCCCAAACTTGATGCATGAAGTCATTAGCATTTCATTTCCATCCTGAATCATAATATGTTCTGTTATTTCACTCAATGGCTCATTGAAAACCTAATAATATTGCAAAGCATTTTATGTCTGCAGGTTCATAACTGCACAAACTGCTAAAAAAATAAAATAAAAAAAAAGAAACAATAAAAGGAGGGTTGTTCTGCATCCAGAACAAGTTGTGTATTCTGTACAGAAAATCAGAACCAGCTGTGCTTTGCCAGTGCATAAGGTCTGTTCCCTTATCCTCTCTCCAATGAACAATTAAGACACTGTAATTTGTTTCCCAGTCTCAATGAGAAACTTTCCATTACTTTGTCTTCAAACACATGCAAATTCATTCTGCTAGCTAGAAGCAAACAACAAATCACCATTTCAACCTGCTTTTCCTGGGATGGTCACTACAAAGTGCTTTTAATGACCGGGGTGAAAAAATTAAGTATGCATGGAGAAGAATCAAAACAAAAAGTTAATACGCTTTTACTGGCAAGATGTTTACTTAACACAATTCACCAAGAAAGTCAAGTTATGGCCACATGCTAGCTGATAAAATGCATCACAATTAACTGACCACCTTCCACCTGTTTACATCCTTTACTATTTAGTAAGCCAATTCCTGCAAAACAAAATAGCTCAAATCAAATCATATAAGCAAAAGTAACGGTCTCAAAACTTAACCTGGACTTGAATTGCAAAAAGTCTACCTGAGCTGTCGGATCCTCCTTCAGGGCTGCCACTGGAATACATTGTGGCCAGCTTTCCATCCAAGATAAATCTGAACCATCCATTACTACCATTAGATAGCTCCAGGGCCGCAGCATCACTCCAGATATACAGGCAATCCCTTCCCCTAATGATTGACCAGTCTCTCCAGTGATATGGTTTACCCTGCTGCAGTTCTTTAGCATCCTCCTGTGGTTCATCCTCCTGTAATAACATTGTATTAAGAGAACAAAAAAATTCTCCAATCCATTAAAAATAAAAAGGAAAAAAAAAACTCAAACAAACAAAAAATCCTCAACACACAAAAACCACAGTCATTTTTAAAAGGAGATTCTCTCTCTTTAGGGGAGAAGAATTATTCAGACCAAAAGTGTAGGCACTATACTACTTCTGCCTGTAAAACATATCCTTAAAAGTATTCTTTAATAGAATAAGTTATTTAGAAGTTTGCTTTCACATACAGTTTTATCTACTCAACAATAGCAATGGCCTACTGCCTGCAACATCCTCCTCTGTTCAAAACCTGAATTGTGAGAAAAGAATCACAAAATGACTGAGGTTGGAAGAAACCTCTGGAAGCCATCTAGTCCAAACCCCTGCTCAGGCAGGGCCACCTATGACTAGTTATCTAGGACCATGTCCATATGACTTTTAATATCTAACCACTAAAAAACAAAACCAGTGCCCCCCTCAGAAACCCCAGACAACCCAAAGCCCACAGTAAAAAAGTTTAACTACACACTTAAGATTTAGCTATAAATTTAAGTGAATTGGTAACAGAAGAAGTCTGTTATCCATTCAGTTCGTCTGACTGGCAATAAGACTTGGAAATTGATAAATAACTTCAATATGCACTTACGGTGTTCATTAAGCAGAAAATTATTTTCTTTTCTACATATTTAATATATTTGATAACAACATTTGAAACATCTGGAATTCTTTAATGCACTAACATCAAAAGAGGTACACTTCTGACAGAAATATTTTAGGAAGGATCCATTTTGTTTACCAGTCACTTTGCAAACAGTAGATAAAATCAAGCGCCAAACAACTTGACCAAAAAGAAGTATGAATAGGAAAACTCACCAGATAATAATATGCTAACAGAAAACTAAGGTAGAGAAGAAAATGCTTATTTTATACCACTTGTTTAAATAGTTAATTTAATATCGTAATTCCCTTGCCCTGGCCATTTTTGTAACAATGAACATTTTACTAGAAGTGTCAGTTTTACAGTAACAAATAAAGCACATAAATCATTTCCATACACTTACTTTCTCAGGTTTAGACTCCTCTTCATTTTCATCATCAGATGATGGCCCCGCCAAAGTTGACACTTTACTAATTACACCAAGTCTAGCCAGTTGGTCTAGAAAAAGATCACCACCTTTATCCACTAAATCCCTTATGATTTGCAAGGCTAACAAATGGCCATCATCATCATCCTGTAATACATTGGGTAAAAAGAAAATAACAAAGGAGATCTTGTTACTTTACATGCTGAACTGCACATGTGGTCACAGATGGACACTGTAAAAGTTTTAGGGTTAGTTATTAACAAATACATGGAATTACTGAGTATAACTCCTTTTTTTGTACTGTTTCATAAAGGATAACATTTTCATTCTTCCTACCTCTTGATCAAGCACTGTAGCTGTTATCTCAACCAGTATTGTGGGTAGGTTGTGGCCAGCATCAGAGTCACAAACCTCTTTCAGCAGTGCCTCAGAACAAAAATGAATCATTTTTCTAATGAGCGCAAGACTTGCTTTCCTTTAAAAGATTGTAGAAAAAAAAGAGGTTCTTACAGTGATAAAACAAGCAATAATCAAAGCAAAAAGGTTCAAGATAAGACTTCTTTTGTACCCTATTTATGCATGTTTTCAAAATGCAAGAAATCTGATCTCTTTCAGTTCTCGTAACTGGTACCAAAATTAGTTACTGTTACTAGATTCTCTTTAAGAATAACGCACCTCTGATCCTTTTTTTTGATTCTACAGCACTATCAGTCTAACATATACTTTTCTCCTCAAACCTTTCCTAGGTAAACCTATGTCCTCTCTTTATCCACTTTGAGTGCTGGCAATTCACTTCTGCACACTTTGTCATACTCAGGTGTTCAGCCTTTCATTTTAGTCATACATTGCCCCTATTTCAAGATCTCTAAAACTCTTAACTCTAAACATACTATTAGATCATGCAGCTTTCCACACTAAGAATCATAATTAATCTGAAAGCAAATCACTCCTGTAGGGTTATCGATGAATTTTTTTGACTGACTTCCAGAAACATCATTTTTCTGATTCATAAAGATAACTTTCAAGTAGAGAGTTAACCTTTCACAGTCTGCAACAGTCTAACTTTTTTGACAGTCTGTAACAACAAATAATCATGCATAGACAGTTAAAGTTTCTCATTTCTTTTATTTAAAGCAACCCAGTTTAAGCTTTCTATCATCAGCTCATATGGAATCTGTCTCCACCAGAGGCCTTTCTAATCTTGCATTTTCACTCAAAGTACCTGTTAACACTGGGAACATAAATAAGAGATTGGAATAAATGTCATATTTGTAGCATAAAAGGCTAGGAGGTTATGATGCAACTTATCAAAACCATTATGCCATGCACAGTATTGCCTTTTAAGGAATAAATTAAACTACATTTTTGCAATTCAACGGAATTACAAGGAGCCTCTTCTCCAGTTACTATGCAGTTAAGTGAGTCTTCTAAACCAGCTTTTTCTAGTCTTGCTGATTTTCCAATGAATGCATCTTGATATCATTTTATTAGTTTTCCTCTACTACATTACAACTCTCATTACAGTGGTTACAAACAGCTGTAACCAAATCCTGATGCACAGTGTATACAACATGAACATAGCATTCTTTCATCATGCTGATGAAAGTCAAGAGTATGCTCTGCTCTCCCATGACTAACCAGGTTTTTTCCAACACATCACTTAATCAGAAAGGAAAAAATGCTGCTTAAAATGCTAAGTTAAAATCACTCTTGCAACACTTTCCAAGCAACCACTTCTATTCAAATATATATTGTCACTAGCACGACTTAAACTTTTAGATTAACTTTGGCTTTTTTAAGTGTGCACTAAGAAATTATCTCTCATGATAATATTACCTTATTGAAGGCAACATAGTTTGTTGAAATGTTTGTGCAAACACAGGCAATAGTCTTTTCAAGTATATGGGTGCCATTTCTGGATCTCCTTTGGGTTCATTACATTCTTCCTCATCCTTGTTTGCATCTTTCTTTTTCTTCTCATCCCCTTTGTTGACAGGACACATCCAATCCCCTGGAAAAAGGTTTTTCCCAATACATTCAATTGCAAAAGTCAACAAACCAAACAAAAACCCCTTCAAAACATCCAATTTTCCTTTACTAAGATCCAAGTACCTGAACGTGAACATGCATTCCTAAAAATATAAAATTTACATGTCCATGACATCTTGAATAAAAGTATTTAATAGCAAGTATCACCTGTGGCACCAGAATTCTCAGGAACAGGGTAAATGCAGCTCTCATACAGAAAGAAAGGATACTAGGGAAGCTACTAAGACTGACATGCTCTGAATCCACAACAAAATCACACTCTAGCCTGATCCTACAGCTGACAAGCAGGACAACTGGCACTGTTCATGCCCACTCAGTTATTCCTTTGGTAATTCCCCTCACTTAACAACATCTTAAAATATTAAGGTTTTTATGCATACTTTATGGGTTAAGGAAGGTAGGTCACAATTTATCAATTTTTTTAATCACCTTTATAGAGTAAAATTCTAATAATTGCATAACTTAACATATATCAGCATTTCTACTATAGCAAGTGTTATGGATTTAAATACTGCACTCACCCGGAGACTGAAGAATAGCTACTACTTCACTGTGCCCCCTTTCTCGAGCTTTGTCCAGAGGAGTTTTCCCATCTTCATCTCTCAAATCAGGATTTGCACCATGTCGTAAGAGAGTCTGAGAATATTTTTATGAATGAAAAAAGAGTTAGGATTTCTTCTTCCAAAGTAGCAAATGTACTTTTCATACATCGCTCCTAGAGTCTTCTCATGCTTATTAGTATTCTGTGCTTTTCATATCTGTAGAGCTAACATAAACTACTTTTATTCATTACTGCCCTACTGTCCTATAGGGAAAAAGCTGTGTTTTGATAAATACTGTAAAGAATATGTAAATATTTGACAGTCCATGTGTCCAGTATATTGCATTGAAGACATTTTGAACAGAACAAGATGAAAAGTCAGAAGGTAATGCTTTTTAAGGGTCATTTTAAATCATACCTTTGCTACCTGAGGTCTTCCAAAACATGCTGCATAATGTAATGAGGATGACCTCTGACCTCTGTTAACATCAGCACCCCTTTCACAGAGGAATTCTACCTGTTAGACAAGAAAAATAGGGTTTTTTATCCTCCTTTACATAAATAATGCAACTTCTTAAGGGTCTATAAATCTAATTTACCATTTCCTGAGTTCCAAAAGCTGAGGCCCAGTTTAAAAGAGTTTGTCCTACATCATCCATAAAATTTACTTCAAAAGCTGAAAGATAAAATTAAATAAAATAGTTAAAGTTCCCACAACTATAAAGTAAAGTTCAACAGTATCCTTTAAATAAAAAGCAGGTCTTAAAAAAATTAAGCGTCCTCAATAATTCTGGAGAAGCATTTAAGCTCTTAACTGCAATTAAAAAAACGTGGCATAGGTGTGATTACTAACAAGACCTGTTGAATATTTAACAAAGTAAGCCAACTTGTATATAATGATTTTCAGTAACTACCTCAGCATTTGTAATGACAGCTCAGATTATAAAAATCAAAGATAAGGCAAGGACCTCATTTTGGTTTTCGGAGTATTTCTGCTTACCTCCCGTGTCAATTGCATCAATCAGCGCATCAGTATCCTTACTGCGGATGCAGTCTATCAGCTGCCGATGAGAACGCTCCCCAGAACTATCCAGCCTTCGCAGTCCCGGGATTCTGCCTGTAGATCCAGCACTGGATTTGGGCAGGGCCTTCCTGCCTTCGAACAGCAGCACCAAAAGAAGATCCACTAACCGCATGGTATCCAGTACGCACCTCTCATCACCCTGCAACGCACTTTCTATAGAATCTGGAAGTTCAGATCTTAGCAGATCCTGGAAATAATTAAAAGTCTGAACAATAAAAAATATACAGGGCTTTAGAAAATACTATCAGAATTTGGTTTCATTTCCATATGAAATGTTTCCTTTTTTCCCCCACTAGCACGACTTTTACGTGTAGTGTACGTGTGTGTGTGCATATGTATGTATATATATGTCTATATATGTATGTATATGTCTATTTATATGTCTATAAAAAAATAAGATCTCTAAATATGTACATCTCTCTATAAAATAGCAACATAAATCTTGCACATATTGAAGCATACAAAGGGAAAAGCCCCATGAAAACAAAAAGCTGTAGCATAAAAGGATTTCTTACATGCGTTACTACTGGAGAGCCTCTACAGAGGGTTGACAACAGGCTTACAATAGTTGACACCTGATTACTCAGTTTAGAGTCTGCAGCTGTAGATGGTGCTCCAGTACTACTGCGTCCAGGTTTGCAAGCTGAAGATGGTCCTGAGGCTGTCCCACCAGCAGCTGCCATGCGAGATAACAACTCCTCAGTTAATCCATGTTTAGCTAATGGGGCTGGGTCAACTCCACGCCGTGTGAATCTGTCAGCTAATGAAGCAAAGCATCTCAAAGCTCCATCTGAAACCTAAGAAAGATGTGCAAGAAAAACCTATGAAATACCTTTTACTTAATATGAGAAGACGCTAAGGGGATATCCACAAGAATACAGGACACATACAAGAACTTGATTTTCCCACGAAGCTTGATCACTCAAGTCAAGACTTGTTCAAGTCATATTTAAAGGTCTACATATTTCTCTTAAGCACAAGAAAGTTTTCAGTTGGACCTAGCCTAAAAATAGGACAAACTGGGAAAGGCAAATTTTATTCTTGGATAACTCAGATTATCCACTGAGCACCTGACACAGGCACATGCAAGAATTTTTGTGACAATAAAATACAAACTTCCAAATTCAGGTTTGTCACTAAAGGGAGGAAAAAATCCAGCCAACCAACCAACCAACCAACCACACACAAAAAAACCCAGTGACCCTGTGGAAAAAAGGCTTACTGATGATCCTCTTAACAATCCAGCAAAAAATACTGCTGGCCAACTGCCCAGGAAAGGATCCAATATCTTTTCATGTCAATACCGGAAACAGAGCAAAGTTTTGCCTTTAACATCTATCTATACACTAGAAGTGTCTCAGTCTTTCAGAGCAGGAGGTTTGCACCAGCCTATTGAGATAACTTGCTCCAGGCACATTTGCCTTTAAAGATGTGCAGTAGCAAACCAGACTGATGTCAAGAAATAGTAGAAAACACCCCACAATTCTGTAACCAAACTCTGAATCACTACAGTTCTTACTGCCTAAACTGTCAACTCAGCAGTCCATTTTCAGAACAACTGTCTGCTATTATAGACCAAGGACTTTAAGACAGTTACTCATCAACACACAGAAAAAGATTAGAGTATTAGCCAGACTTCATAAAGACAAAAACCTTAAATCTCCATTAAGTTTGCAGATTTCTGGTATGGTCTGTACACACCAAATATTCTGCATTATCAGTACTCTTTTGCACTGATTTTTTTCTTTAATTTATAATGGTCACTGTTTGTGTTCCCATGGCATGTTACTCCAGTTCTTTGACAACACAGTTAAACAATTCTGCCAATCTTTATGTAATTAGCAAATACTCCATAGATGTTTACCTTAAGAGCTGCCAGAAATACACAAGAAAGTTCACTTGTTTAACACACTGCATTAGTGGCATCAGCTTACAAAGCACAAAAGTACTTGGAAAGTATTTACATTTCTTCTCCCAGATTGCAAGTGTAACACAAAGGTTAAAACCCCCAAAATTATAAATAAGCTGCTCTTGGGACCACATTCATCTGGTCTGAATTTATCCATCAAGTGGTGTTACTAACTGGAAGCCCGCACAAAAAAATGACCAAACACAAGAGTGTGAAAGGACAAGGTACGAAACAACAAACTTGAAAAGGGACATTTCTGGACAAATTCATAATACACATCCAATATCCACTGAAATCCTGTGGCTTGTTTCATGCATAACATATTTCTCAAAGATACTAGTACAGATTTATTTTCTATCTTCTGGGTCCTATCTCAAGCATGCTTATCTTTAAGCTTAATTGCTGAACAGTTAAGTTAATTTGAATTCTCATTCACATCTCCAACAGCCCCAGCAACTACTTTTCCTCTAACACCTTATAAATTGGGAAACAGTTAAAATACTACAGACTTGATGGTCTGAATTTCAATATTACCTTGTCTCAGATAAGAAGTGTACTAATAAAATTATTTAATGGTTAAAAAACATGATAGCTTGTTCTGAAATGGCTAGTGTATGACAGGCCCTTGAAGATTTTTAAGATCTAAAAAAAATATTTTAAAACTTATCTCACAGGTAGAAAGATTTCGTTTCCCAAATACACTGTGCTTAATAAACCAGACTGGAGGCTGGATCTGTGCATGTAGAGAAAGGAATGAGGACAGAGGTCAGAGTGAAATGGGGACTCAGTTCTGAGTATGGACAAGAAGCCTGGCCAGGCTACAGCAAGAATTTGGCTAAATGGCTATTCCAGAGCATTAGTATAACATACACAAAAAGATTCTACTAGTAGAAAGATAATTCCTCTGGGATTCCTTTTCTAGGTTTTACAAGGACTTCTTCATCTCAAGTTAGTAAAACTGCAATAAAGAAGCAGAGCAGCATTTCTACTAGTATCATTTAAGCTGGCTTCCAGTGTAATACATTAGCATTGACTATGGATGTTTTTATTGCTTCTCTTAGTTTGACAAAAGAAACACAAACCAAATTCGGTTTTGCCTCTTACTTATGCTCAATTTTACAGTGATTTAGGTACAGTTATAGAACAATAATTATGTCAGAAACTGCCTCAAAATGCACTGAAAAAAGTTACAGGATAATTTTCAGTACAGTTTTCAGAGGCTAAATAAGACTATATTGAAACACCAGCACTTGGAGCCAAACACCAAGCAGTGCTTTTATTTCCTATCATTACAACTATGAAGGAAACGATCGTAATACCCAAATATCAAACTCCTATTAATCACACCATTAGGGAGGCTGTATAAAGTTACCTAGTCATTCCTTTATTAAACATACTGAAAGTTAAATTCACAGAACATTAAGTCAACTATTACATTACCTGATGGTCTTCATGTTTTAATAAACTAGACAGTGATTCCACACAGATCTCTAATGAAGAATCCTGAGGCTCCATTTTGCCACAGAGTCTGGATACTACAGCCATAGCTGAATGCAAAGTATCTTTATGAACAAGGTGTCCACTGTCACGAATGAATGTCAGAACACAGTTCAACCCTCCAGCTTCAAACACAGCTCCTGACTCACGGGTACAGATTAATTCTAACACCTATGCCAAAAAGAAATTTAATTTGAATGAAGTACACAGAAAAAGTCAGTTATTTATATCCATAGTCAGACACTTATAACCATCTAGAGAACTGGTTAAGAAAATGAAACAACAGCAAAAAGAAAAACCCCTCTCTTACTCAACATCCAGATGGGGCCAAAGCCTCCAGTACTCTACTAGTTAGTAGTCACAGCTTTCTTTAAAAATATGGGAGCCAGTACAAGAACATCCCCCAAAGGCAGGGCCATGAAGACAGATAATCTCTCATCCTGGGAGAAACACATAACTGAGAGTTTTGAAACTTGTAAGAGTACCAGTACCCCAGTGATGCACTTCTGACTCGACAGGAAATAGTAAATAGGAAATATATGCATTAATTCTGATGCCATGGTAATCAAGAACTCCAGCTATATGCTACCACATGGTCATGAGTTATGCTTTAAATGAGAGATTGTAAGGGTCTTCTAAATTCCTCTGAAAACTTCCCAAGGGTGCAGGGGAGCTATATCTAGTGCTATTGAGGAGGCAGCAGACAATTTTTTTACATCAGGTAATTTATCTGTATCTGAGGCAATTCTTCATTTCTTTGGTAGGATAAAAATAGCCCTAGGTATTCTATTAGCATTCTAGTCATACAAGATAAACAGGAAAATTCTTCTAATATTTTCTGTTTCCTTTTCTACACTTCTTTTAAAGAATATTTAGCTGTGAAGAGCACCAGACTGACAGTAAGGATAAGCAGCAGTGTCAGCATGCACACTTTTGTCATACTCCGTGGTTTTGCGACACATTTTAATAAAAAAGGATTGGAATATGAGGATGCTCTTTGGAAATAGCAAATTATCCAACTCCTTCTTAAAAACAAGTGGTTCTTAAGTAAACTTACCTTCACACATTGCTCAGCCAAATCCCTGCTCGTTCTGTTGTTGAGTTCAACAACTACTAAACGATTACAAAGTGCTTTGATAGCTCCATCCACTCCCACAATCCTACGGGTGCATTCAGCTGACACATCCAGGTAATACGTTATGGCACGAGCTGTTACTTCCAGTACATTGTCTGGAGCACTTTCATCAAGAAAAATTTTGCACAGTGCTGGCAAAAAAGTTCGAGGAGGGCATCTGCAGGAAAAAAACCACAACACATTACTATGTTGTGCACACTTCTCTACATTAAGCAATTCCATACACTTCCACAATTAACACTTTCCACGCACACATCATTTGCTCAACTAGTTTATCATTGGTTCAGAACATTCATTTAGAACACTACATCTCATATACACATGAAAATTCAAATAGGTAATCTGAAAAGATGTATTAAGAAGCCAGCAGAAAAACATCCTCTTGAAATTTTAGTCATACTAGGGAAAAACTTATCTCGCTGGGATTTTTTTCTAGGAATTAACCTCACATCACCAAACAGAATGTATGCTTTTTTTAACAGTGCTTCAAGGTTCATGATGATTAGTAGTTATTTAATCATGCAATTTTATACACAAAGACTAAAGATTTTTGGTTTAATATAAAACTTCATTTTGAGTGGTCCTTCTTCCCTGTTATTTCCCTTGTCTTTTTATCCTATTTCAGTCTCCTCCCCTACCCCCTGCCTCATTTTTCCCCTTAATCACACTGAGTACATATTTCATTAACACAGCTTGAGTTTACTGCATTTTCTCTCCATATCCATGTCTCGGTAGTCTCTGGCTCTCCTCTCTGTCGTTAGCCTCATTTCCATATGCTAGAATGGTGAAGAACATCCCCAAAGCTTCAAAACAAAAAAATGGAAGCTGCAATGGTCCTCCTTCTATTCCTCTGACATTACAGAATATAAACTGAAATAATACTTTTCATTATTAGAACAGCTGCGGACAAGACTGATTTGGATGAAAGGTTCTAAGACATGGAGTTACATTTTAAGTCAATTTACCTTCCAGCGGCATATTTAGCATAACTTAGCGTCATGATGGCTCACCACAAGGTGAAGGTGGAGAGTTAGGTGAAGGGGATTTAGTCTGTGACAGTAGTCAAAATAGCTGGATACCTCAACCCTAGATGTAGGAGATCAGAGTAAATCTACAGGAAGCAAACAGTGCAATTTTCCTTCAAGTACGGTACTGGTTTTCAAAAGATGGCCTAAAACTTCTAAATCCAAAAAAGAAAGAGTAACAACATGTTTTTCAGTCTGGCAGACAGGTGAAGTACTTGTTGATGAATCATTCTAAAGACTCAGAGGTCATTCAGTATTCCATCTGGTATGCAATGACTCACACAAAAACACTAAATCCTGGGACAGCAAAATGCTAATGGTTTCCTTCAAGTTCTTACCATGCTTTATGAAGTAACTAATAAAGCTGCCTGACAAATAAATACATTACCCAACAATACTTAATGACAAACTAATAACTGAAATTTCAATAAAATTCAATCACATATGTAAAACCTATACTAGCCTATCCAGCCTATACTATCTGTTGTTCTTAAGAAATTTGTTATTTAACTCTACATCTCTGAGAAGGGTTTATACAGTAACTTTGCATTTTAGACATTATCCACTGGGGGGAAAAAAAGGTCTGAATTTGTACTTAGTATTAGATGACCACTATATGCTGACACAAGAAGCATTTCAGTAAATAAAATGTGAAGTGGACAATGTATCCAAGTGTTTTGGTGTTGGATCTTTTATACTGAATTTTATGCAACACCAGATGGCCAGAGAAGAGCGGGGTCAGAGTATGTGAGAGGAACAGCTCTGCAGACACCAAGGTGGAGAAGGGGCAGGAAGTGCTGGAGCTGAGATTCCCCTGCAGCCCATGGAGGACCACGGGGATGCAGAGATCCACCTGCAGCCCATGGAGAACCATGGGGATGCAGAGATCCACCTGCAGCTCATGGAGGGCCATGGGGATGCAGAGATCCACCTGCAGCCCATGCAGGAGACCCACACTGGAGCAGATGGATGCCCACGAGAAAGCTGCAAACCCAGGGGAAACCCATGCTGGAGCAGGCTGTGCCTGGAGGACTGCACCCTGTGGAAGAGAGACCCACATTGCAGCAGTTTGTGGAGAACTGCTGCCCATGGGATGGAGTCACACTGAAGAAGTTCCTGTTCCATCACCTATGGGAGGAACCCCACATGGGA
>VXBQ01014207.1:1307050-1320916 GCA_013400175.1 Phainopepla nitens | reverse complement strand
CTGGCATCCAGCCAGGGTCAACCCACTACAGCTAGCTTGTCCTATCACCACATACTCTTGTAAAAAGTCTCTCTCCAGCTTTCTTGTAGGCTCCCTTCAGCTACTGGAAGGCCATAATTACGTCAGCCCAAAGGTTTTTCTTCTCCACAGTGAACAATCTCGATTTTCTCAGCCTTTCCTCACAGGAGAGGTTCTCCATCCCTCTGATCACCTTGGTGGCCTCCTCTGGACTCACTGCAGCAGGTCCATGTCCTTCCTGTGCTGGCACCCCAGGGCTGCTGCAGCACTGCAGGTGGGGTCTCAGCAGAGCAGAGCAGAGGGGCAGAATCCCCTCCCTGGCCCTGCTGCCCACGCTGCTCTGGATGCAGCCCAGGACACCCTGGGCTCTCTGGGCTGGCAGTGCCCATGGCTGGCTCAGTCCAGCCTCTCACCCAGCAGCACCCCCAGGTCCTTCTGGGCAGGGCTGCTCTGCATCTGTTCATGCCCAGCCGGTGCTGATACCGGGGGTGCCCCACCCAGCTGCAGCACCAGCACTTGGCTGTGTTAAACCTCATGAGAATCCCATGTGCTCTCTTCTCAACCTTGTTCATCCCCCTGGAGGGTATCCCACCCTTCAGGTGTGTCAACCACTCCACTCAACTTGGTGTCATCTGCAAATTTGCTGAGGGTGCACTCAGTCTCTTTCTCTATGTCATTAATGGAGGTATTAAATAACACTGGTCCCAAAACAGATCGTTGAGGGACACCACTTGTCACTGATATCCATCAGGACTCTGAGCTATTGATCACTATCCTCTGTATGTGACCATTCAACCAATTTCAAATCCATCTAACAGTCCACCCAGCAAATCCTTCTCTCTCCAATTTAGAGAGAATCATGTTAGGAGGAAGCCTGTGAAAGGCTTTACAGAAGTTCCAGATAAATGACATCTGTAGCCCTTCCCCTGTGCACTGACAGAGTCATCCCATCCCAGAAGGCCACAGGGCTGGTCAGGCAGGGCTTGCCCTGGGTGAGGCCGTGGTGGCTTGTCCCAAACCACCTCCCTGTCCTCCACGTGCCTTAGCATAGCTTCTAGGAGGAGCTGTTCCATGACCTTCCCAGGCACAGAGGTGAGGCTGACTGGGCAGTAGTTCCCAGGGTCCTCCTTTCTACCCTTTATAGAGAGGTGCAATATTTCCCTTTTTCCAGCCACCTGGGACTGCAATGACTTTTCATGGAGTCATGGAGAGTGACTTGGCAAGTACAGACAGAAAGGTTGTGGAGCCTCCTCTGGAGATATACAGATTACACTCATAAGCATACACAGACCATACAGATAAATTCAGATTCTTTTGGCTTGTTGAAGTTCCCTCAGGCCCTATCAGTGTGTAAAGTTCCTGAAAACAAGAGACCAGAAGTACCAGTTCTGTCATTCACACACAGTCTAGGTCAGTGGTTCAGGCTGTGATAGCAGGCAAGGATATATGAACACATCCCTGGTGCTCCAGCCATGATCTTCTCAAACAGGTGGCTAAACAATTACAGCATAAAATTGCCTAGCTGTCAATTTCAAGGACTTCAGTGTTTATGCTGTAGCTAACTTTTCTATCAACAACTGCCTACAAACAAAAGAACACAGGTCAGCTTTATAGTGAACACCCTTTACTCCCCAAGTCTGCACTAAGCGATGACGGGTCTCCTGTGGTTGAAACTGTGAGCATCAGCTCTACATTGTCTCAGGGAGAAGAATGTGCCTGTGTGAGCAGTGCCAGAGAAAGAACTAACAGGGGCAGGTGGGAACACCAGCCCACAATGACAGATGAGGTGCAACACCATCAGAGCCATATAGCAAATGCCCAAAGTACACTCTCCCTTCTGTTCAGGCAGCTCCACTGAGGACTTCCCTGTGCAGGTACGTGACCAATAAAAAGAGAGGAAAAGTGTTGCCCTTACTCAGTGGATGGTCTTTATGCCTCAAAATTGTGAAAAGGGGTTTTCAGAGTAGCCCTTGAGTACTCAATCCAACCCCAAGTAAAGGCACTAAAGCATAAGCAAAGGCAGCAGCAGGAAGAGAAATCCACTGCTTACCTAGAAGTAATTCTAGCAAACAGGCCAAGCACCTTCTCACAACCAGCCCCTCTTTTTAATGAAGCACCAAGTAAGCAAATACAGTCAAGACCAGCAGGAACCAAAAAGTGAGTCAGACAAATCATGTTATGTATGCATCACTGTTACACCATAATTCCAAGCTAAATCCTTACTGGCTTTCTTAGGCAGGCCAAAACAGATCAAAAGGACCTAAAACTGCTTCAAATATTGGCTGAGGAAGATAAGGACCCTTTAGTAGTATAGACCTTACTGCTGTTCCAACTAAGGCTATGCTCAGAACTCAAATGTGTTTTGACAGGTCAAACAAAGTAAAACAAAAAAAAACCAGGTAAAACAAAGCATTCCAGGAGTGTCCATAACACAGACAAAGGCTGAACACTGGACTCACCTTTAGAAAACAGTCTACATGGGAAAAACAAGGCTGTCAAAAGTTCCTGGGACAGAAGGCAAACTGCGATCAGAGCTACAGCACTGAATTAAGTGAGCTACAGAATAGCAACCAATGGTCAGCTTTTTGTACACCTCCATCTACTGATAAATGATGCTTTTGATTTCCAAGAGAAAAATACACCAATAAATCTGCTATTACTGCAAGCATCAACACCCACCAAGGAAAAAAACCCCTAAGTGCTCAATTTCTAAATCATCCCAGTATCAAAACCGGGTTCACATGTTGCTTTTATCCATACCATATATTAACTAAAAGTGATATATCTCAGAAAAAAATGAAACTATGACAAAAAAATTCCTGAACTGTAGGTAAGGAATTACTGTTCACAATGACCTATTTGCAGTGAAACAAGCAAAAAGATGGTGGTGAGTTTTCTTTAATCCAGAAAAAAATCATTCTTTAATAGTGTTTATTCTTTCAAACCTGACCATAATGGCAAATAGGTACCTCCAAAGTTCAGTTTTCTACGTAGACCCTTCTTCTAAAAAACATGAAAATGAAAGGAAAATCTTTTTTAGATTTTTATTTCTAGGGAGCTGTATTAATATCACATTGGTCACTTCCTAAAGTACTTAAAATGTGTACTTTAGAAGAGTGATTAGGGACTACTTAGTGAATTAATGAGGTCACTCCGTGTTACTCCTTAGTGAAAGACCGACTTCAAGTTAATGAGGTTACTCTACAACCCACACTAGAGCTTTTGCTAATTACTTTAAGTCTTGCAGCTCTCAATGTCTACCCAACTTCATTCCTGTACTTCCAGGAGAAGACCTGCTGTTAGTTACTATCTTCCAAGTTTTCCACTCACCATGTTTCAAAGATCTTGCTGAAAGATAGGTTTGTGCAAAATAGGCAATATTCCTTATCAATATTTCCCATCTATATTATGATCTATGAAGATTAGGGTACTAGGGCATTCTCTGTTTCCTGTACTGACATCAAGAAGTAAATCACAAGAAAAAGTGCTGATTCTGTATAATTTATATTTAAATAGATATTCATAATTTCAGTGTTAAAATGAGTTATTAAGTTGTAAAGAGCATCATACACAAATTCTTTAATACATATTCTTTCTCTGCAAAAAATATACTTGCTCTGAAAACATTTTCTAAATATCACAATCACCTTGATGTCAAGAAAGGCTAAGAAAATTTGTCAGTATAATTATATTACTACATAATTTACAGCACTATAATCAGCATAACTCCATATGCTGACACACTTCTGAACCTTGACACACACCCACACCTCTTTAGGAACAGAAATATCCATAGGGATACCAAATTCTTAAATAGCTACAGCAGTAAGCTCCTGCCAGTGCTAATCCCTTAAACTCTAATGAAGTGACTCAGCTGATTTTACAGCTTGCCAATGTAAAAAGATACCAAGGAAGTAAAAATAGGCACTGTAAACTCATTTCTGTAATTACATTTCATATTTTAATGCATTTTAAATCCTTAACCAAAACAGAAACAATAATAGTGAAGTCTACACTACTGCTGTGCTCAAAAAAAAGAAAAAAAAAAACTTAAAGAAGGGAAAAAGACCAGTTCAGTTCACCCCCAAAACAGTTAACAACTACTGCTAACATTCGGGTGTGTTACTCAGTTCCAAAGTAACCGCTGGATTCAGTTGATGCCGAGCCCCTGGCATGTGACAAAGCCTTCACTGAAGCTGCCAGGTCCAAGGCATGTGACTTGTGGCAGAAAACCAAGCTCAGCTGCCTGCCAGCAATAGCTGCATCTTTAATGCATACCATCTGCTGAGACAAGTTAAATGTGGGAAAATAAGGAATTATATGTGTCTACACTACTTAATATATAGTAACTTTAAATAAAAGCTAAAATACTGAAGTTCACTCTCATTAGTAACAGTTTTTGAGGAAAAAAAACAGATTAAACATTTACAACAACACATCACACAGTTTTGAAACTTTTAAGAACATCTTGCACAACTGATTTTTCTTAAAGCAGAAGTAGTTTCAACTCATTTTTGATTAATGATTGTTTTTCCTTTCCGCAGTTCTTTCTATGGGAAGAGATCTCAGACTTTTCCTCATTGTTTCTTTCACCAGAAGACTGTTTTGTTTCCACATATGAACCAAAACCAACAGCAGAGTAATCAAGACCATCCACAAGAGAACCCACACACCTGCACTGCCTGTACGTATTCTTCTGGCTTCATTACCAAAACACATTTTGCTCTGTTTTCATATAACACTGTTACAATACAAACGAAGTCCAGAAAACATCACTCATGACTTCAGACACACCACACTCTATTTTAAAGGTCCAAGGAGAAACAACTAAAAATTAACTGGCAATTTAGGAACTTTTACCAGAATTACAAAACATTAAAACTTGCACAACTCTGAATCTCTACTCTTAATTGTAATCACAGCCCAGGCCAATAAAATTAAGAAGGAGAATTAACAATTCCATCCTGCATTCATTGCAGCAGAAACTCCATTTTATTAGAAATGAAAATAAATTAATTTAGAATTCAAATTTGACATTTAAAAACACTTTCAAATTTTCTTTTAGCTAAATAAATGACAGAACTGAACCCTCTTCTGAGAGTTCATTATTGGGCAGGATGAAAATTAGTATTGGACATTTAGTATTCAACTACACATTCAATAAATATCAGTTGTGTAAAATGAAAAATAAGAAAAACCCACATGAGGAAACAGCTTCCACAGGACAGGTAATTTCTGTATTTCTAAATAAATTATCATTTGCTTTATTCCTGAATTTATAAGGCTTTTATAAAGGTGTTAGGCTGACTTTTTCATTTTTCAGGATCTTATAAAAGCTATGCCATACCTCAGGGTAATAATTCCACATGTTTGTTCTCCAATCTCCAGCATTTTGTAAATATTTTACTGACACTTAGTCCACAACAGCTGAATAAATCAAAGAATGTGAAACTACAGGTCTTTCTGCCTATAATTTCCACTAGTAGCAACCTCAATTGTGCAAACAGATAATGCTTTGAGTACATATCACATCTGTCAACAATTCAAAAGGAAATAACCAATTTAAACAAAAAGTATGATTTTGTACGTGTGCCTAAACATGCACATCTAGCCACTAGCTTCTACTGGATTCCCAGGTGCTCAAAAAGGAACTGACTGAGACAAGAAAACTTCCACTTCCCTATTAGCAATCTACTTAACATCTGCACTTTCTATGCCTCTTCTTAAGAGGCCAATATTAAAAATCACTTGACCAGGAGTCATGCAAGAAAGGAAGCCCGTGATTTGAAATTCCTGTAACATCTTTTACTGGTCTCATCCAATCTGTTAGGAGCTGACACTTTCAAAAAGTCATTAACCTGATGCCTTGACATTCTACACCCATCTTTTGCACAGTACTTGCCAGAGTCACTCAGTTTTATCTCACACACAAAATTCTGAACAAAACAAAGCATACTGGACGATACCACTAGAAAAAAAATTTTTTGAATGCCAGACTAGTAAATAGTGACAATGTGATGAGTTGTCTGGAATACCCAGAGGCACAGGCTCATTTAAACAAAATGTGTTTTAACACACACAAATGCCAAGTTACAGATCTTAGACTAGGTAATACATCAAGCCAGACCTAACCAGCAAGCAGAAAGCAACTCTGAAGACAGATAAGTAAAACTACACTTACTACAGAAAGTTCTGCAAACATCTAACTCAACTTGGCATGCTTAACTGTGAACAATAAGTCAAAGGCACTACTATGAACAGCATGGATGAAGGCAACACTGGAAAGTATTTCTGAAGAACTTATGAACTGAAGAACTAGAGAGGAGGAGTAAGATCAAGAGCTGATGAAAACTCTGTGTGCAGGTACATTCACAGTAAGAAGACTACTGGCTTTTAATCTCAATAGGAAAAGGTGAGCTGACTGCTGTCTACAGGATTCATCAGACCGGCCAATTCTTATGGAAAAGAGCAAGTAAATTTCAACAACAAAGACAACTTAGGCAGCAGACTTGATAGTAAAGGAGAGGGTAAAATTAGGTAGGATGTCCTCTCAGGGGCATTAGCTACACATTGTGCTTGTATCAAACCAGATGCTCAATCCAGTAATATAAAATATAAAATATAAAATATAAGGGCCAGGACAGAAGAGAGGACATCAGTTTAGACTTAATCTTCCCTTCTGACCTTTGCAACCATTAAGATTCTCAAAATAACTAGACAAGGTTAATTAATCTCCACAATACCAGTGACAATGAGGCCACAATTCACATTTTACAAAGAGCACCCAGAAAGACATTAGTATTTTTAAATTCTTATAACTGAAAAAGAGAAAAAACCAAAACCAACAAAACAGCCCTAAAAATCAGGAATAATTCTAAACATTACATTGGAACAAAACTGCTCCCTGATAAATAGAGAGCACACTCCTACTTCCATCTCAGAAAACCACTCTATATGATGCTGAAGATCCCATTATATTAGATGCCACAGAGTAAATTACTCCAGAGCTGGTATTTCACTGCCCTCTGCCTTCATTAAAAGAAAAAAAACTTAGCAGGAATCACATGAGACTCGACGCTTTAAAGGTTACAAAATTTCATTTGGGAGAGATGGCTGCATTAGGGCAAAACCCATAATTCACTAAGAACATGTGCTTTGCATGGTTTAAAATAATGAAAACTGTAGTCTGTTGTTGACAGCAATACTTATCCTGATCGACTCACTGCTGCACTCCAGTACAAAAGTGTAACAAAGATCTGACTTTATTTTTTCATTAAAATAAAAAAATGAGCAAATCTGTAGGATACAAAGCATGAAACCACCTTGATACCAAGAGAGCTGCTCTCTCAGCCTGTTAGTTGTTCCACAATTGTCAGACCTGTTAAAGGGCACTTCACTGTCTGAATTACAAAGATGCCTTGTAAAGGCAGCCCAGATTATAAATATATTCCTGAAAAACAGTACTTTGGATTCCTACCCCTATCTCTAATGAAAAATTTGTTTTCCCTCATGTATCTAATTTTGATTTACTGGAGTTTTGCAATCCTGATAGACAAAAGAATGTAGTTTTAAGCAGGTGGATGTAAAGCTAAACTGCTCCACATTACTCTAACGTCTCACTAGCTCACATGAACAGCCTTTGGTTCATTGGAATTTCTTCTTATCCTTGTTAGCATACACAAGATAAAGATATAAACTTTTTCCCTAGTGAATAGATACTTTGGGGAAAAAAAGGGTTAGTGTGAATTAAAGTAAACATATATGATCTAAAAAATAAACTGAAAGGATTTCTATTTTACACATAAGAATCCTACCATATGACCCTTTGTACAATTTGGTTTTATTTGTCAAAGGAGCTGATAACTCCTGATAATTTTTTGCTTATCAAATCTGTTAATGCCAAATATACAGAGGTAACCTACAGAACAGCCAAAGAGGAAGTTGGTTTCTCCTTCTGAGCATTAGGACCTATTTCATCTGTTGTGTAAAAAAGGTTTTAAGCAGGTCTTACTTTGTTATACTAGTGCCTTAATCTACAAATTTTCATTGTAATTAATTGCTAAGTACTTTTATTCTGACAGACAGCAACAGAAAGCCCAACCAGAAGAGTTCTAATTTTATTTCACCAAAAAAGTGAAACAATCACAAGAGGCGAAAAAAGAATAAATTGAAACACCTATGCAGAAAAGGGTTACATTAATAATGTGAGACTGCAACTAAGAGCCTCTACACACAGTTAAACTATTACAGGTAATTCAAAGGACAAAAAAAGAGCCCATAATTTCAATAAAGTTTATATTAAATGCCTTCTTGAAACTCCTGTTCAAGTGGATTTAATAGCACACAATTTAACTACAATTTGGGACTACCAGGTATAATCACAACAGTTTGGCTGTTTTACTCCAACTCTGCTACTTAACAAAATCATTTCTCCTCATTCATTAAGTTTCTGTAGTTCAAGCTAGTGGCTCTTGCTGCTGGTAAAATGTTAGCCATTCTTCATGCCAAGTGACCAGCAGTGTCTGTGACTCATTATCACCAGAAGATGAATATGCCATTGATTTTTGTAACGTTAACATATGAGTAACTTCCAAAATAATCTAACTGGATGTAATACGTAAATCTGGGAAGAAGTAAAGAAACATCAGTTATTTGGCAGCACTACTTGTTAATCAGCTGCAGACCCCGAAATCTGCTGTGATGATGCTAGAATTCTGCAAGAACATTATGAAATACACCACCCTGCAGCGTGCCTGCTTCCGATTTGGAGCTGAAACGTTAGTTTCAATATCCATTACTCTTGTACAAAAGCAAATTATTACCTTTATCATTAGCTATATCATTTCCTTCAGAACATGTCTGCAAAGTAACCCTGTGACTTTACTGCAAAAATGAAGTGCAAGATTCTGAATTCAACATTTCAATACTTATTTTTTTCCTTTCAACTTTGTGCTTTCTTTGCCAAGTAAGATTGTGTATATTGCCCTTAAGTCCTTAAAAAAGCAGTATGGAAACTGAGTTGTTGTTTTAGAGATGGTACACAGCATTCACGTCAATATTTTTAATGTGGTCTCGTTTCACAGCTTTGCCAGTCCTCACCATATGCAGCTTTTAATCACCAGAAGCACTTCAGGAAAATGATGGGCTTTTCCTTAGCTTACATCATAAGAGCAAATAATTTCTTAGGTAAAAGTGGACTAATACTTAGTACTTAAAGTTACTCCAAGCTGTGAAAAATATCCCATTTCATTCTCCAAGAAACCAACTGTTTAAAAAGCCCATCTCGAAGTTGAGTTTCATAGATGAAAAATTTCCTTTAAAGTTTTGTCAATATATAACTAATAGCAACAAACTATTCCAAGATCTTTAAATAACATGCACATAGCATCCATAAAGCTTGGAAATTCTGTTCTTACTTAGTAGAAGAAAAAAAAACTCGTAAAGTCTAAAGGCTGATTTTCTTACCAACAGAAAAATACATCCATAGTCTAGATTAGACATACACTGGAAATATTTTCAAAATTAGTTCCTGAAAAATGGGGATTTAGCAGCCCTTTTGCCACACGGTAAATCTCCTATTTCAGCAAACAGCAATTCCTTTAAAAAACAAGCTGAAAAGGAACCATAAAATATTATCCATTATTATTTTAGTTATACCCTCTCAGCACATGACAATTTTGGCTATTTGAGCCGTCATTTGAAAATATTTTAAAAATACCTTCCAAGATATCATCTGTTTCTTACAGAGTTCCAAAATAAATAAAGTTACCTTGAAAGGCAAGCACCCATAAGCACCCGAGACAAGCCCTGAGAAGTTCTCCACTGCAGTCTGTGTACCTTTGTCTGCTTCTCCCATATTTCCAGGTGTGCAGCTCCACCCCCAGTGCTCATCAGACACCTCTCTAAATGCTGTAACTCACTGTAACAGCAGAAAACTAACAACCTTCTACAGAAGGTTTAAAGAGCAGCTTGCACTTGCAGAGAATTAGAGGAGGCCAGTAAGCCCTGACAGTGGCAGGAACAGGAGTATGGTTGGGAGGAATAAAAAGGGTGGGTGATAAATGGAAAGAAGGTAATCAGCTACCATGTCAGCTCACCAAATAACCACAGTACCAGATCACAGACTTCAGTATATTCACAGAGCCAATAAAAAGTAGCAGCTTCAACATTATTGCAAAATCACTTCAACAGGCAGAGAACTTTGGTAACTTCTTCCCCTATTTACATTTCATTCTCTTCTTTTCGAGGAAAACTTACAAGAGCAAAAGAAACAGAGAACTTAGAAGACCAGTAAAATTAAACTATACCAACACTCAAAAGAAAAATTAGAATGCCAAATGGCATTTTAAATATTTCTTCTTTCATACACAAATAATTTTAAAACCACAACAGTGCAATAATAGAGCATTCATTATATACAGTTTAAGAAAAAAAAGCACTTGGATTATTTAATTCATTTATATTGAAATAAAAGTCTTTTCTAAATAAGATGCATAAAACCCACAACTAATTCATATTTTTTAAAGATGACATGTCATTCCTGACTCTCAAATACCCAGAAGATAACCTTAAAAGTGCTTATACCTAATTCTACACCAGTATAGAACAGAATATCCTGAAGCAAGCAGTTCACACATTCACCAGAAAAATTCATTCTTAACTACCAAGTTCTCTTCTACAGTGGTGAATTCTGAGGCTCCCCCAGTATCCACAGCACGAGGATGGACAGGGAAGGTGAATGGATCTGCTATAGTAAGGCTCTTCAAGCCAAAACTTCACCTGTAAGCTCACCAAGGCAAAGAACAGGCAGCAAACTGTGCTCAGTGCTCTGCAACTACTACAAATCCAAATTTTAGAGATGTTCGAATTTTACACTTCCTGTAATAAATGCAGTCATGAGAACAGCTTCTAAGAGGCAATTGTGAAAACAGTTTCCTTCAGAGCTACAAAACTAAACAGTGTAACAGACAGCTACCTTCTCAAATGCTTCTAAATCTACTAAAAAGCAGGATGTATCTGAAAAACACTAGCAATATTTTATTATGAAAAGAAAGTGAGAGCAATGGAAAAAAAACATGGAAAGGAAAAGAGGCAAGAGCATGAAAATCAGAACTGAAGAAACCAACTAAAAAAGTAAAAGTTGTGATTGCTAACAATTTTGCTACCTCTTCCAGACTAGTGGAGGGCTCTCACAGGAAGTAATGTAACACAAGCACAGCAACACTCAAGTAATGGAAGTGATTATATTAGTATTTTGTGCTGTGAGAAATATAAAAAGGATCGAGTGCAGGGATTGTGCTATATGACGTGTACAAATGCAGTTGAGAAGAAGGGTGGCCTGAACAGCAACATGCTCCAAAGCAGGGGCAAAATAACTGTGAACAGCAGTTACTGATTTTTGCTTGGATTTACAGAACTCAAAAAAGCCACTACATCCCTTGATAAAAGTACTGTGAGAGTATGGATGCTTAAATATATCTAGGTGATCACTATAATCCTAGTGCAAAAAAAGTTCTTCTCTACCAAAGTAAAACACACACACTAAAAAAAAAAATTAACCAACAACTCCCCCCCACACACACACGCACAAATCCACACCATTTAATTTAAAGGAATGTGTTAAGAGTTGCAAAGAGTTCCTGTGTCAGAGCAGGCACTGTGTATCACCCAAACAACACTACATTTTTAATCAGACAAGAGCACTTCACATAACATTAACAGAAGCACTTGATTTCAGTGATCTAAACCGAAGTTCAGTTCGCAAAAACATTTTTGAGGCTGAAAGTTTTTAGGAATGTTCACTGTTACACTGGTCTGCAGAAAGGGGAAAATAACATTCCATAAACGAAAGCCAGAAGTACTCACGTTTCAAAACAGCGATCCACGTTGTCTGACATCAGAAGCAGCATGCAGAGCTGTTCCAGTGCTATGAGCTGCATATCCCTTTCATCCCCCTGCCCCATCTGCAGCCATTCCAGCAACGTGTCTGGATCCACATCTGCCATGGTTTTTTATTAAAAAAAAAAAAGCTGCCTCCACTTCAATTAAAAAGTACCAAAAATATCCTTTAATTGTTGAAGCCAGACCAACTTCAGCACAATTAATTTCCCTCTTCAGTCAGCCTCACGCTTTTGCAGTTTTCACCTAGCAAGAAAAAGCAAAAAACGTAATCATCATCACAATCTTGTTGTTAAACTTGCAGTATTTGATCCTCTCTAAAATGAATAGCATATGTGTGGGCTGAAATTAAGGAAATTTTCACGTATTTTATCAGCAAATGGGGTTTTTTCAAGTTTATAAGTAAGTAAATAGTAACGAGTTTGTTCTGTTTTGAGAATAACCCAAACTTAAATCTAGAAAAATTGTGCTTAACCCTTTTGTGTATTCTTAAAGCTAAGAGAAAGAAAGTGATGTCTTGCCCATCCTCCTCCTTTCATATCACTTCATAATAAAGTGTTCAGCTTTACAAGAGATGGATTACCTCCTCATGAAAATATTCAAATATAGAAAGATAATGAATTTCACACTTTAAATAGAAATCCGTAAAATAAAAAATTGAGATGTACAATTACAGACTTGCAGAATCTTTGGAAACCTTTTATGAATCCTTCATCTTTTAAAATAGCATTCAAACATAAGGAAAAAAGGCTTTTTATGTCATAGGATAAAAAAAGCCAACTTAAGAATCACTTCCATTTTCAAGAGTTAGGGGTTTCTTGGGTTATTTGGGGACATTTTGGAAAAAAAATATTTAATTCATAGCTTTCCAAAAAATCCGGTGCATAATTCAAATAATTCACATACATATAAGGAAAACAACATTACTGGCTGGCCCAATGCCACAGCTGTACATGCAAGCTGAAGACCAAAAAAGTCCCTTCAAAATGTTAAAATATTTTTGACACGTGTGCTTGCTTTTTACTTTGTCTTTGACAAACAGTCGAATTCACCTCCCTTGCCTAAGAACACAGCAAACGTGACTATTTCCATATAAAAACTAATGGTTTACAAACCAATCTCTCCAAATGAGACATACAAGAAAAATAATATTCTTTTTAAAATACAACTTGGAGAAGAAGAATTAGTTTATCAAACTCATAGGTAAATATGAAATGCTGGACAGTGTTCCCACAAACAGGGGGGAGGTGATGTGGGAGGAACAAGCTTGATCTGGACAAAGTCTGCCTACTTGTTTACTTGCTGCTAATGAGTTAACAGTTAAAAAATAACTCCATCAAGGGCATGTCTACAAAAGGGAATCAGAAATTAGTATCATATGAAGAAACACACACTGAATCAGCTCTTTCACAATAGCTTCAAACTCAAAGATGTGACAGAAGTACAACAGATAGGATTTTTATATAATTTAGGACCATAATATTACAGATCACTCAACTACTGCTTCCCAGTTACATATTTGATATTATCTTACTCTAAAAAGTAATTTAATATTAGTAAATTGATTTTCTGTGTTTTAAAGAACGTCTATGATTCTACAAGATGTTTACACACTGCATTTCCTGCTCTAATCCTATACAAAACTACTTTCAGACATTAAAAGCGGGATCATACCCTAAGTATTCTATCTCTCCTTAACACGACTAAATCGTTATTTCCGGGAGCGGAGAGACGGGTGATAGCGAGAGAAAGAAGCAAATCAAGAGACGGCGAAAGCGGGGTAAGTTCAACGCGGGCAGCCGCTGTTCTCACGTCCCAGACGGGCCGCACAGGAACCGCGGCGCAGCACACGGAGCGCGCCGAGCGGCCGGGACTCGGGAGAGCCGCCGCCGAGCGGGGCCAGGCCGCGGCCAGCTCCGCCCGGGCCCGCTGGCACACCGCAGGCGGACC
>VXBQ01014207.1:1232324-1306665 GCA_013400175.1 Phainopepla nitens | reverse complement strand
GGTCGGCCAAGGGCCCGCCCCGGCTCGGGAGGCCTTTCCCCGGCGGCGTGGGGATTTATTTTTACTAGGGTTTACGGGGCATTTTATTTCTTGCCGTATACGAGTTGTTTACTTAAGTGTAATATTGCTTACATGTGCGGTGGGACTTGCACTTTTCAAAGTTCAATCTTGAAAACGCTTCTATTCCCCTCCCTTCCCTTCGATTAACCTCCATTAAAAGGGATCTGGTGAGCGGATTTACGCGTCGCAGTGCTGGGTCTCACAAAGCGGAGGTTTTAGGTTGCTCTTACCGAGCAGTGAGTTCGAAGCGCTGCAACTACGCCGGGTAGCTGAGACACCTTTTGCAATAGAGTGGTCCGCTGCCATACCTGCTGCAAAATGCTGTGCGATTACCTTGCAAATGATTAAAAGACAAAGGAAGCCAACTGCTAGAAATTTAAAATGAAGGATTTTCAAAATAATTTCATTCTCTCTAGTATGACATGCTTTGCAAAGGAATTTAAGTCTATTAATATAAGTACAGTAAATAAGATTATTGTGCATTTGAATGTCACTCCTACCTACATCATAGACATTTCCTGTAATTAGGAGGCTAAAACTACACACTGAACAAAAAGGCAATAGCAGTCATGCTTGGTTAAAACTTGCCGAATGCCGACATTTTTATTGGTCAATGTTGTAATAACACCCCTCGAAAGTGTTATCTTTATTGATGCAGGTTTTATTCAGAACACAAGAACAGCAGTTCTTTTCTCTCTGTTTCTGATTTCTGAGGCAGATTAGCCCTTCTGTCTTACCATATTACATCTCTGTTAACTGTGACGTGTTCCAGCCCAGCTGAGCTTTACATGTGTATCCTTTGCCTGTGCTTGTCCTTCAGAGGTCAGGAACACTTCTGATATGCTTAAAGTTAAGGACACAAGGCAGTAGGAGGACTGAGTCTACAGTCTTTTAATTTAGAACTTGGTCTTCTTTAACTTTTCACCAGTGCAGAAGCAGCAGAATTAGGCCAGGCTTATGAGACCCGCATCTCCTAAGTGACCTTGCTCCTGTTGCATGATGCTAGAACAGTTGGCTTTGCTTTTTTTCGTGAAGAAAAGTTTCAGAAAAAGAAATATTATCATTTTCTTCTGAAGACCAAAAACTTTGAAATCAAGCAAACATTTAATTCTTTTCACATAGAATGCAGTTTCTGGTTCAGGTGACTGGACAGATACGTGGTTATTTGTGGATAATATGAGGATATAAAAATACAGATCAATTTAGGAACAAAATCAAAATTTTAAATATTGTACTTGAAAATAATATGAGTAATGGATTTAAAGTACTATTAAGCAGGAATACAAAACTTAAATACTGGAAATATCTTTCAGTTACATAGTTATTTCTAAAAGGAGAAACATAAATACTTCTATGTTCTGTTGCATGAATTACCCAATTTTATATATCAAATTTATTTTTTTTTACTCAAAGAAGTACATGGAGTAATGTATTACAGCTTCAATCAGGAATCAGGATCTTTTTTCATTCTGATACACTTACAATATTTAAGTTTACTAGTGATTTTTGTTCCTCGTTATGCAATTTCTTCTCGCCAGAACAAATCTGAAAAATAATGCTGACTAGATAATTTCTGCTTCATTGATTATACACTTCTTACAATATATGTATGTTCCTTGACTGATTAATACTTTTTTTTCACTTCCTGTGCTGATGAGCCTTTGAATTATTTTCAACCCTCTTTGTCAGAGTACTCCACTGAAATACAACACAGTAAGTGATACCCCTGAAGTTACTGTTTCAGACTCCCTCTGTGCACAGCACTGATCCACACTTGAACTGCCTCTTCAAAAGTGGCTGCTCTTTAATACTTACTAAGAAAGAAATCTCTAGCAACTAAGAGTGCACTTAGGAGAAAACAAAGACATCAGAATTGCATTTGTACAAAATTACTCACATTCATTTGAATTTTCACACGAGTAAAGGTTTGTTCAGACCCCCAAATTCAGGCCTGTGTCTGTCGTTCCATTAGTGCTGGGCCTAAGCCTTCTAAGGAAGGAGAGCTTTATGTGGATTAGTGCAGCCAGAAGGAGAAGGCAAGTGATGGCATTTATTGAAGTGACAAGTAATGGAGCTTGACTCTTGGAGCTGCTTTGAAGAAAACCACACACTGAGCATTGTGTGCAACTTGCAAAAACAACTCCTGTTCCCCGTGCTTGTGCAAGGTACGTATTTTTCATTCAGTTAGAAAATTACCCAAATGCTAACACTAGCTGGCACGCACCTCGTGTATGACCTTGACCTAATCCCATAGTCACTGCACGACTCTGTTTCCTCCTTTACAAAATGAGGAGATAGTAATGCTGGAGTCAGAAATGTCTTAGCATTTATGGAACTGTGAGTTGCTGAGGCATGTTACTATATAAGTCTTAAATAATGCCGTATATTTATGACTACACTTGAGCAGACGACACATGTGACTGACAATACCTTTGGAAATTAGGCCACATAGGGTCAACACAGATTGATCTTTGTAGAGTGTTATATTGAGCAATTACTATCATTTTTGCTGAATATTTACCTGAAAATTAAAATCTGGCTTTAAAAGAGAAAATGTCAGCACAATTACTAGAATAGTGTCAGGGACACATGAACAACATTAAAATATGCCACGAGGATCAGGGCCTGGGTTGCAGACACAGAGAGATTCTGAGACATGTTGTAAAGGACACCCCACTTGAGATAGCTTCTCAACAAGAAGACGTTGCAGGTGTTCTCAAAAGGATTACATTCTCTTTGAAAATAAGTCACTTTTGGCTAGGATTCCACAAAGCCTTCTCACGATGGGAAAAAACCTAAGTGTTTTTTCACTTAGAGCTCCTAGAAGAATAACATTTATTACTGCTTTTATATTATATTTAGGCTGGTGTTTTCTATATCGTTTATGCTGATAGCAGAAGGAATGTCATGGGCACTCTTAATGTCACTGTGTGATAGTAAGGGTTGAAAGCTTCAGACTGGAATGATTGAGCTTTTGTTACAGAAAATATAAAACTGACCAATGATCAAGCTGAAATACACCTACAGTTCAAACAAAACAAGAAGACTCAGATTCCTTCATATTTTTTTAATTGATACAGCCACTAGAAGCCCAAATAACTGATGTTTTTGTTAGCTATCTGCCTACTCCGGTACATATGCCAAGTTGATGTTTCCAAAAATATCACTCCTCTGTAGTAAATAGACCAGAGGGTGATATAAGCAGACCCTGAACACCTCCATAAATCTAAGGGAGAACACTTCAATATTTATGCTGAAAACCTGGACTGTGCCCAGTGATATAAAACTGTTAGGTTATTTATGGGTTATTTATTCTTTTGCTTTAACACTCTTTTCTCTGCCACCCACACAATAACATAGTTGAAAACACTGAAAGTACCTACTCCTCCAAATCCAAAAGATTAATAATTTCACACATTTAATTTTTTGGAAGAATATTATACATCTAAAGAAAAAGTTACTAAATGTTTACTACACATTTCAAAGCAATGAGGTCATATATTACAGAAGCTTTCTTGCTATATCAAAATTTGGTTTTATAGAATGTGGCTATTTAAGTATACTGTTAAGATTTTCTCACAGAATTTTTTTTTATCGTAACTAAAATGCAGTTGTGAAAAGCTTTTCGTGTTTAAATCCTCCTGCCACAGTTACCACAGTCTCTTGTTAGCCACCCCGCTGTTGCACAAGCCTGGGGAGCACAAACACAGTGTCAGCGCCTTGCCTTTCCGAAGGTGCGTGCCGGCCTGGGCCGCGCGGGCCGTCAGCACACAGCGGCGCGCCGCTGCCCGGCGAGGGGTTTGCCATGGGCCCTGACGCACCCGCAGCCGGAGCCGGGGGAGGGCTTTCCTCTCCGGGAGGCCAGCTCTTGCCCTGACGCGCCCGTGTGGCGAGCGCACGGGCGGCGCTGACGTGACAGAGATGCGAGTGACGCGCCGGTGTTTACCGGGCTGCGGGGCTGAGTCATTGCTCCGCGGGCGGGACTCCTCCTCGGGAGAGGCTCCGCTTCCTGGAAGCCTCTTCCTCGGCCAGCTACCCTCAGAGCTCACTGCAGAAGAGCATGTTTTCACAAATCAGCAAACGCTCTGAAACGATCTTTTCCTCTTTCTGAAATTACTGCTCAAAATCTTATGCATTGCATTCCTTTTTCCTAAGTAAACTCACTTATGTGGGTTTGGGGTTTTTTTTGTTCGTGGAAAACTTTTTATTTCAGATTTACTTTTTTNAAAGATTAATAATTTCATACATTTAATTTTTTGGAAGAATATTATACATCTAAAGAAAAAGTTACTAAATGTTTACTACACATTTCAAAGCAATGAGGTCATATATTACAGAAGCTTTCTTGCTATATCAAAATTTGGTTTTATAGAATGTGGCTATTTAAGTATACTGTTAAGATTTTCTCACAGAATTTTTTTTTATCGTAACTAAAATGCAGTTGTGAAAAGCTTTTCGTGTTTAAATCCTCCTGCCACAGTTACCACAGTCTCTTGTTAGCCACCCCGCTGTTGCACAAGCCTGGGGAGCACAAACACAGTGTCAGCGCCTTGCCTTTCCGAAGGTGCGTGCCGGCCTGGGCCGCGCGGGCCGTCAGCACACAGCGGCGCGCCGCTGCCCGGCGAGGGGTTTGCCATGGGCCCTGACGCACCCGCAGCCGGAGCCGGGGGAGGGCTTTCCTCTCCGGGAGGCCAGCTCTTGCCCTGACGCGCCCGTGTGGCGAGCGCACGGGCGGCGCTGACGTGACAGAGATGCGAGTGACGCGCCGGGGTTTACCGGGCTGCGGGGCTGAGTCATTGCTCCGCGGGCGGGACTCCTCCTCGGGAGAGGCTCCGCTTCCTGGAAGCCTCTTCCTCGGCCAGCTACCCTCAGAGCTCACTGCAGAAGAGCATGTTTTCACAAATCAGCAAACGCTCTGAAACGATCTTTTCCTCTTTCTGAAATTACTGCTCAAAATCTTATGCATTGCATTCCTTTTTCCTAAGTAAACTCACTTATGTGGGTTTGGGGGTTTTTTTGTTCGTGGAAAACTTTTTATTTCAGATTTACTTTTTTGCTGTTCCGGGCAGAAAAGTGAGAAGTAAACTTTGTATCATTAACTACTTTCTACCTCAGTTTAGCTTCAGTTACATCGCTACTTCGGACAGAAAATAGAAATTAAGCTGCCCTTACTCATGTCCTTTCTACCTCCAGCTGCCGGGGGAAAGTGAGACAGAACTTAGGCAAGGGTTCTCTATTTCAGGCTGCTAGCTCTGTCTGCTAGGACCATAGGCAACAGCCATAAATCCTGATCTGAGACAAGTGCAAAGAAAGATCAGTGACTCAGATCACAGGACTTCGTACTGTTTTAATGGCACAGACTATGTTATGACTTTCTGAATCAGAAGGTTAATTAAGATTTGGTATTTGTTCCTCATAGTTCTACTCTGTTGTTACAGGAGTGAAACACATGTAATCCTATCCAGCATTTGATGTGTCTCTCAAAACTTCAATGAAGTATTATGAATTAATTTGAATGATCTTTGTTGATGAGAAGATTTACAATAAGAAGAAAGTGTCTTTATTACAAAATTATTCTTCTATATTCTGGGATTAAAAAAATCCATCTTAGAGTTTTATTGAAAAGATTTTAAGTTTTACATGCTTGAAAACTTACTAATGCCTTTTACTATTCTTGTCATGAAATTATGCCCTATTCACCACCATTGAATATCTTGACATGCAAAAAGAAGAAACAGTCTCAAGCTTCTAAAATCTGAATTTCTAGATTAGTTGCTACCTGAAAAGAGCTACATCGCTCACTTAAACCAGGAAAAATAATCAGAATAGTGTGGTAGAGCATGGCAAAATTCAATAATAGCACTATTCTAGGGCACATGAGTTGGACAAGGAGAAAATTTTATCATTTACTAGTGTAAACAGGAAAACTTCCTTGCCCCAATGATGACATTCAGGGAAAATGGGAAAGTAGTATGCTTCACTGGTGGTTTGTTCGATCAGCAAGTTAACACTGCAATCTCAGTCGAGCTTGGACTGTTGGGTTTGTATGAAAGGGGCCATTCAAACAAGTTAAACCTATACTTTGGAATTGCTCTAGTGATGTGAAACCAGGTTTCTGCAGATACTTCCACAAGGAAAGAATGCATATTCCTTAAGGAATATATTACAGGCAATAAACTGTGTACCAGCTTTTCTCTTCATTCATTTTTATTAATAAATGAAGATCACATTGTGCACGTCTTGGGATTTGCCCTCTACTGTAACCTTTGAACTTACTCCCAGGCTACAAACTGTATTAAATAGAACTGGCTGAAAAAGGGGAACTGATTCTGCAGAGACAGATGAAGGACTTTTCATATCAACAGGGCTGATTTTCATTCTCTGCCCATTGCTAGTGAATGCAGTAAATGATGCTGTGGGGATTCCTCCTATTTTCTTAGCTTTTGTTTTCATTTTGTTGATTTTTTTTAACTTCCTTACCAGAAATATTTTTTAAAAGACCAAAAATAACCCCTAAAGATCAAAGTCCTGAAATTCATTCTGTTATGTTGAATGTGAGGAAAAGGATGAGAAACACAACAAGGACATTAAAAACAAATTGACACAAATTCCTGTTTAGAATAGATCTCTAGAAGAAGCAGGTTGTGGATGACAAACTCTTATGTCTCAAATGTCCTTATGCTAGCTTGTATTGGATTAAACAGCACTTCTTCTGGGAGAAAAGATGTTGATACACAGTTATGAGGGTTCCAAACACTATCATTGCTCACTGCATTTCAAACTGTGACCCAGGCCAATTAAAGAGATCTTTTTGTGGTAGAGCTGTATTTTTGTAGGAAAAGTGTCCACAGAAGAAATTTGATATGATTATCAGATCATTTGCCTAAGAGCTTTCAGTTGACTAACACAAACATAAGGAAAACTACAAGTTGCTTCTTTTTTAAGGCATGGTTATTGGTGTATTTTTTAAAAGTTTCGTCACCTATGTTTTAACTCCTGAGGAGTTCAGAGATCCACCTGATGTGTAAGTGAGTAGCACAGGAGAAATGATTCATAGCCATTTTTCTTTTGTACCCTACATTTTACCTATTTTGGACCCACTGACTTACACTGGTAAAATTGAATATCCATGAGCAGGTTACAGATTACTTCCACTAGCACACAGGATTTTATATTTCAGTTTCTGTGCCCCTGGTACCAATATCTCAAAAAATGAAGTCAGCTGTAAAGTAGTTCCAGTCCAATTCCAGCCCAAGTTGCTGGAGGTAAGCTTTTAATATCAGTGTTCTGATTGCATTGACTCTTAGTTATATAGAGTGAGACACAAACATTATTTTCTTATCCAAGCATATTGCATGTGCTTTTCCTATCAGTTCTATGTTATAAGGTTATATTTTTGTACTGTAAAACATTAGCTCTTTGGGGCTTTGTTGTCTGTAAAATTTTTTTGTGTAAACACTGGTCTCAGTGGGCAGAGGTAACTTATTAAAATGATTAAGTATTGTGTGTCAGTCTGCAACAAAGCAAGAATGTACTCTACCCATTTTTTTTCTTAGAGTGCCAGCCTTTAGATCAGCAGGCCAAATTACCTTTGTAAAGAAATGGCATTCTACAGATGTCAGTAAGGCCTCAGCAGTTTGGGCCAACATGCAATTGGGTTCAAATACCAGCACTGATTATAGGAGGTTAGATGAACTGAGTCTACAGAACTTTAAAGTTTTGTACAAAATTCTTTGCTGGCTTGACATTTTAAGATGAGACTCAGACCCAGATTTAGTGGCAGTTCTCTTCTGTTCATTTAGGAAGCAGCAAGTTGCAGATCAGAAGAGTACAAAGACCTGGTAGACTTTTGGCTTTTATTTCAGTTAGAAGCACCACTGAGATTGCCTCCTGCAAGCTAATTTGTGGGGAGCGTTGGACAGTTATTTTGATAGAAAAATGTTATCTGCTTCCAGCATGTTCTCAAAGTAAGTGGTGTGCTACACTGACAACGTCAGCAGTTATCTTGGGGGAGAAACATTTGTCTCTGACATTTTTGCAGTAACATTTCACATACAACAATTAGTTTATGTCCCAGTCTCTGCTCTGACCCTGATAAGAGAAGGAAGAGCCTGGGGCTGCTGAATCTTATGCTAATGATTCCCAAGTATTTCACAGTGGAAGACCAGTGTCATTGACAGGCATTTTAAATTTTGAAAGGTCCCAGTGAAGATTCAGGCCTCACTGTACATATGGGATAAAAGATATCTCCATCTCAGAATGGACAGTAAACAGAAAATTCAGACAAAGGCTATGAAGCAGATCAGAGAGTAACGCAGTCCATTCTGGCAAGAGGCTCAGTAGTTTAGCTCTGAAGTCTATATATTAGTGGTCTCTCAACTCTATTGAGCCAACTCTTTTGGTTGTGCAAAGAAAACCAAGAGGAAACCTTGGAAGCTGCTGTGCATTTGCACTTCTGCATGGATCATGGCTCCAAGCTAGCCTGCACTTCCTGGCCATGGGGTGACCCACAGACAATGAACATGCACCTAGAGGAAAGGATTCTGTCTCAGCACTGGAAAGAAAGGGGGCACAGCTGGAAGGGAGCTGGCCTTCCTGATGTCACACCAACCCAGGGCTTTCCTTATTGGGAAACTTAGACAACAAACCAAAGCCAGAACCCAGCCCCATCTCACAGGCAGGACTGGTAAGGTTGCCCAACGTTTAGCACTACGTGTAATTTGATAGGAAAGCAGTAAGCAATGTTTTGAGAAAAACTATTCATTACTGGCCACAGAAATTATATGTAAATATACTTGCAAGTTATCTCAAGCAGGTAACCTTTGGAAGCAGGCTTAAGACTGACATTTGGAGGTAAATTGTGCCCTCCATAACAATATTGTACCCCTCCAATGTATGAAATTCAATCAGTAGAGGCTTGTGCATGTAAATGTGGGCAGAAATTAACCCAAAAGCACGTTTGAAAGTGAGAGACTTCCTCCCGTGGTGATAGGCAAGAAAGATGAGATCTTTGTGTTAAATGCCTGGTGCCTCACGGATGCTTTAGCAGAACTATGCTGTAGCAATAGAATATCCTGTTTTTAAATAATAAAGATAATAAAGATAATGAAGACTTCAAGACTCTAGCCCTATCTGCTTATCTTCTGTACCTTGATAAACAGTTGTGGTAGATACTGGTACCCTGGTGTCTCCTAAAATGGTTAGAAGATGCAACCACCAAGCCATTCTCGGCTGTAAAATGGTACAGTTTTGTGTAAGTGTTTTCTCCTATAAGCTAAAGATCTGACTCCTTACTGCCTTGCAGTACTAACCTGTACCTAAGGTGCTGCTGGACTCTGACACAGTAGTTTTAGACGCCCCACATGGCTGCTTTAGTTGTGCAGCAGAATTTGAAAGGTAGAGAGAATTTGTGTCATTATCAACTGTATTCTGTAAATCATAGTTGACTAGGCACATAGTAGGAACATTCCAAAATAAGAGAGGATTTGAAAACACCACCACCATTACCACACATCTGTATCCATTGTTTTTAATGAAGAGGTAGCTCATTCCAATTGAGGTACATTACATATTTAGCTTATAAAAAGAGACAATAGCACCCTCGGTCAGTATGTCATCATTATGGTGGTGCTGACTCTGTGTTAACTCCAGGCTTGTTTCCCTCCCCACTCTGCTTCTGTAGCTAAATTAATCAGCTCTTTGTACTGGCAGGAGCCAACACAGTGCTGGTGTATGCTGACACTTCTTGGCTTAGCTCAGTGATGCTTTATGCTGTCAAGAGTAAGCACAAATCACAGATGAGAAGCAAGCTTAATAATTCATATTAAAGGACAGTCTTGCCAGTACAAGTTGTGGTTTATAAAAACATAGAATAGCAGAATAAAGATATCAGCAAAACTAATCTATCTTGAACTACTGATCTGAAATATGCAGTTTCATTAGAGAAGGATTATCTTTCTGATGGCATTAGATAGTTATGAATAAGACTGACAATTTAAATATTATAATTAATTTTATTAGTATAAATTATGTAAATAGAAACGATAGTTTCAGTATCACTTCACAGTGATGCTGATGGGTTTCCTTTCAGGTAGCCTCTATTGGTAGAGCTATCTGGCATGGTCAGTTTATGACCAAACCTGACTGATAAAATATTTTGTTCTTCAGGGCCTTTCATGTCAGATGTAGAGCATTTCTGGGGCTGTAGCAACACCTGCCCCAGCATTCTTTTGAAAGAGCTTCCCATTCTCTCTCTTCCATACCACTAATACCAACTGTCTGTTTGGTGCATTTTTCACAGAAGGTTAAAGGATTTTTAAGGAAATACATTTTGGTCTCCAGAGTGCCTTAAATAAATTTCCAAAATTATGGCTTACATGGAAAAAATGTTTTGTTGGGTTTTCCATCTTTCAAACAGGCCTCACCCACCTCATCCTTCAGATGACAGACATATCCTACATATAAACTTCTCCTATTAAGACCAAGTAGAAGGGATAGGAGAGAGCAGGGAGTCTCACAGTACCCCCTGCACCTTGCAGGCATTCCCAAGTACACTTGTCCTCTCCCACAAGTTCCTGCTTTCCCTCCTGTCCCAGCAGGAATTCCTTGTGGGGGGACACACAATGGGTACCTCCATACCCCTGGTGGTGGCGGTAGCAAGGCTGTGTCTATCTGATAAGCCAGTGCAAACACTTCTCAAAAAACCTCTAAGCCGGTTCAACACCACTGATACAGTATTTCTGAAAAGTAGTCTCCTGTACTATTTTTTTTCACCCCAGAAATGACGCTGCATCTAAATCCAATTTGCAGTAAGTTCAAAATTTTCCCTGACAGTCTGTCCAATCTTTTTTCCTCTCTTTCTCCAGTTTTCACTCCAGACAAAGCTTTACATGAAAAATGTCTTGAAATTCCAGGAAATTCCAGTATTTAAAATCAAGGCTTGGCTACAAAAATATTCGGATCTTATTTAAATTGTGCTTAAGTGTTGCTTTGAGCTTTCAGAGCCGTGGAGTCAGAATGCTCTTTGTAGGATAACCTTAAGCTCAGCCTTACATCAAAGTTCAGATCACACCAGAAGAAAGCAGTAAATTGTGGACCTACAGGGAAAAAAATAATGGCTAATACATTTTTGTATGTTTCAGTACTTAAACAGTTCCAGAAACTCCAGCTTGAAAACCAGAAAATTACAGTGACTTATCAGGTATCAAAATGAAAAAGATGAAGTTATTCTTATTACCACCCTCTCATGAATGTGTCCCATCTGGTTTTGAGTCTAATCTACTTTGAAGAAATGGAATAATGTGATTTTAGGACAGAAACAAACCCAGGGAAAAAGCTTCCCTACACTTACCTTACATAATCATTTTACCATGTAGTGATAAATAGTCAATTTTCTCAAGTTTACAAATAATATCAAATTGTTATTAAATTTTGGAGGTTTCCTGGGATTATTTTGTTTTCAGGATTCTGTCTTACTTGGTATAGTGTTTACCTTGGTACAATGTTAATTACTGAGAATTTATTCACCAGTTCTAGTGATCTAGTTAGTAGAATAGGAGCCAACACTGAGAGTTCAGCTAAGATGGAGCATAATCTTGGATTTCAAAATGGGAAAAAAAACCTTTTAAAAGCTTGACCACTCCATAAACATTATTTTTGCCATGTAACAACTCTGTTATCAATGCCAATTCATTGGCCTTGCTGTAGCTGTGAAGAAATTCAGAAGCTCTGATTTCTAGACAGTATTTGCTACCAGCTTCTATTAGGACTTCTTACCCAGACAACCTGTACAGCAAGAATCTTATTTGCATGACAGTGGTGCATGTGGCCTCAATGCATGTCTGCCTAAGTCCATAAGGCTGGCTCTGCAAGTAATCTCTTTTGTGGTGTTGGGATGGGGAGGCACAAACAAAGGCACAGCAATATTTACTCTTCACAGTATGTTTTTCTGGCACCTCCGTGATTTGTTTCCAGTGCCTCTCTCTCCCCAAAAGGACAACAAGCACATTTCTATGTGTTTTTAAAAGTCAGTTCCCATCTCAGGCCTACTTTGTGCAGACTGTGTTATCAGCAGCTTCCATTTCTTCTTAACTGGGGAGTAAGAACAAGCTATAATTAAAGGCTGAAGGTATTTATTCTTTCTTCCCTGCCCTGAAGGGACTGAGCTGTTGCCAGCAATTACAGGCAGCTGGCAGTTCCCTGGGATCACAGTGACCAGGAACCAGTAAGAGCATTCTGCTCCCGTCCACCCGTCCTAGAAAAACTCCTCTGCCACTGAACAGTGACACTTCCCAACTCTGCCTTTCCTCTGGCCTCTGAACACCCACCAAGGAATGGTCTTCATTTCCAAAGGCTACCCACCCATTTAGGTCAAAATCCTAATCTAAGAAGAGTGGTGAAAATTTTGCCATTCAATTCACTCCTCATAAGCAATTTCAAAATCTGTGGATGTAAACATCCAAAGCGTGTGTGCACAGGTGTTGGAACCAGCACTGAAAAGGCGATGGAAACCAGGGTGTGTGGCTGCCATGGCAGGTGGCAAGTTACATCATTGCTAACTTGTGCTCCTACTTTGCGTAATATATAAAATTTTCCCTTTGTGTGTGTGTGTATGTGTAACAAGTAGTGCTTTCTGATGAAGTTTCCATCATTGCAGGGGCTGTTTGCATGGTGTACTTGGAGACTGCACAGAATGTGATCCTGCTGTGGTGGCTTTGCATATTTTAGTAACAGGTAGAGACGCCCAGTATTGTATGCAAGTAACTGTGTTACTTTTTATAGTAATGTTGTTAACTTGTCTCATCCTGTGCTGCTACTACTAAGTGTTTGGCTTTGATTTATGTGGGTGGTTGGCAGTCTCTTCCTAAATGATAGGCAGTGCAAAATAGAACAAGACAATCTCATGTAACAGAAAATTGTGTGAACTTTACAAATCAGAGCAGTTTAATTTGTAATATATTTTTTAGGATTTCCATCAACTATTAAGTGATGATATTTCACACAGACTGTTTTGAAGCAATGAATCAACAAGGTGATTGAATTAATTATTATTTTCTCATCCTTCTCTTGTGTGTGTCTCTTGTTCTGCTTCACCATTTCTTCCTTTCTGTCCTGTTCTAATCCTTCAGCATTTGTTTGATTTGAAAAAAATCTCCCTAGAGCGTTGTTGCTTCCTCAGCAGCCTCTGTATTTGCTCCTTTCCTGCTGCTTTTTCCTCTGAGCTGCCCCGTTTCCACAGCCATCTCTCCTGGTTCACTGGAGCACATTGCCCTCTATTCTTAACTGCCAGCAGAAGTCACTCAGCCAGTCGTGGCTGGGTGTTGGCTACCTGAACGTAAGGAACACAACCAGAAAAGATCTCCAACAGCAAGTTGCACATGGTTCTAGTTCTTGGATTTTAGCACAAAGAGTAACTGGATTTTAGATACTTGCATGTCTGCCTAAGTCCTTCCACTTACTAGAAACACACAGATAAAAAAAAAAAAAAAAAAAAAAAAAAAAAAAAAAAAAAAAAAAAAAAAAAAAAGAAGTAAAAAGAAGAGATTCAGTGGTTTTCAGGGAATTCTGTGTAGTTTAGGTACAGCTTCACAAACCTAGAGGGTCAGGAGAGAGCCCGTGACAGTTAACATATGCATTACCGCCTGAAGGAGAAAATTATGGCACTGGAAGCTGTTCCTTTAGGTAAAGTCCAGAACAAGCCAGTGAAGAATACAGTTTCAAATCCTGACCACCAAATGTCAAGTTGATCCAGCCAAGATGTACCACAGCCTGAAACAGCTGGTTTCCACAGGCAGTAGCTGCTTCTGTAGTCTCTCTGCTCTATAGCCAGTATATTCAACAGCCATTTCTCTTCAGTCTTGGCCAGGAAAATCTCCAGCAGTCTTTAGGAATGATTGCTGCTTATCCTAAATCATTGCAGTTCATGGTTCTGAATGTTGTTGCAAGTGCAGAGAATGAGCAGGACATTGTGTGGATAAATACACGTGTGTTGACAGGCTTCAGCAAGTGCTGCTCTCAAGGATCTCAGGGAGAGACAAGCTTACATTATGGCCCAGACCGATGTGAAGAGCAGCTCACTTCCATGTATCATTGGAATTTATCCACAAAGTCTGGTAGCGCTTGACTAGCAACAGTCTCAGCACAGATCCGGGCCACTGTCAGAGACTGAGCCACACACACACACAGAGACACACACAGACAGACACAGACACACACACAGACACAGACAGACAGACAGACACACACACACACAGAGACAGATAGACACAGACAGACAGACAGACAGACACACACACACACAGAGACAGATAGACACAGACAGACAGACAGACAGACACACACACACACAGAGACAGATAGACACAGACAGACAGACAGACAGACACACACACACCCCACCCCTCTGTTCCTGAGCAGCAATAGCTGCATGGACCAGTGGCATCCCAGAAGAGGTGCCTGTGTGAGGAGCAGGTAGCTACAGAAACCTACTGGAAAGGTAGGAAAATGCCTACTCAGGAAAAAAATCCCTCCTAACTTCCCTAGGTGCAGCTGCCCTCACACAGAAAACTGCTTTGGTGGTCCCTACCATGCCCACTGACTATCTTTCCTCCCTGTACCTAGACAGGGACACATCTCTGAAATATGTGGGAAAATCAGGATGGAAGACTGCAAGTCTTTAAGCCCCAAGGGTCTGCATGTATCTACATTTACTGTATGGTTTAGAGGGTGCCTAGAACTACGCTCCAGCTGGTTGTGGCTCCAACTCAAGACCACTCGTTCTTGAGACTCTCTCTCCAACCAGCTTAAGAATTCTCAATCTACAAAAGTAAATTCTACCCAGATTTGTTGGTTTCAAAAGGGAACTGGGAGCAATGGACTAAAAATAAGCCAGTCTACCCTCCCACCCTCCCCCTGGCTACATTACCATGTGGCCTGGCAGCTGAATACCAGCCTGCCTTGTGCCTCAGATTGGAGGGGAAAAGACATTCACTTGTATTACCTCTTCTATTTCTCCTCTTTCTCCCATCCTTGATTATTTAAAAAATGTGCTTGAAGAAGTACCTGATTCTTTCCTATAGCAAATTTATTTTATTCCTCTAATTGAATTTCAGGTTAATTTGGTGGCAGCAGCTTGAACCAGTTATCCTTGTGTTTCCCATAAAACATGCATACATCTGTGACAATTTTTTCTTGGTGTTTGACATGAATTTTACATGAGAGAAGATGAGGTTAAGAGCATTTGCCTTCATAATGATAGGTTGTATTTTCAAATTGCATAATATTTCTATTTTTAGAGATAAATCAAAATTGTTTCCAGAATCCCTGAGGCCTGTACTTCATACTTCCACAGAAAATGTGTCTCATGCAAAACCTTCTTCTTTTTTGTGTGGATAAGGACACAGAGAACTGATGCAGTGGGAAGAAAAATATGCCTACAAAAATACCATAAACAAAATCGTCCCCAGAGAAGGTTATAATAAGAAAAAAATTCCCACTAGTAGCAACAGGGATTCTCAGTATTTGCAGTGACATAGTTCACATAAATTTTAATACATGTATATTAACACTGGTTAAAAAAAAGCATTTTTTTAGGCTACACAATTGCAAACTATAAGGCTGCAGCTTAGAATGGGACTTTATCAATCTTTGTCATTACTAAATTTATCTCCTTATCAGCAACTTTTAGAAACAGATTTTCTTCATCTGCAAACCTCTTTATATACATAAGGCTTTCTGTAGAATATGTAGGCAAACTGGCACAGGCACGAATATGCACACAGACAGCAGGCTCTGCTCTGGCAGCTCCTCATCCTCACAACTTTTTTCCTCCTGCATATGCCACCGTTAAGCAGCTGCAATGCAAGCACAGAGGAAGGGATTTAATGCCACATTCTTCCTTCTAGGATCAGATTTTGCACTTCAGATGGGAGTATGGAAGTGACATAGGACCATAGACCAAAACAGATATTTGGCTGCAGAGTGAGTGAATTTGAGTTAATGTACCACAGGTTACTGCAGGGATCTTAAAACTCTGCTTTTGCACTGACCTGTTTCTCAGACAATATCTTCAGCCCTACTTTTGCTATATTTAGATGTAGCTTCCCCTTTCATTGTTATATAGAATAAACCACTTATTCTCCAGAGAATGCAGAGAATATTTTTTGGGAAAAAAAAGCTTCAAAAATCCACAACTGTACATCAAAATCAAAGTAAGAACCACACATTTTGTTTAAGTTGGTGGTGTAGCACTGAAATCTTTAGGGGTCCTTTGTGCAGATAACATAATATATCAAATTCAACTGACTTATTTCATTTTGCATGATCAGCTTTCAGTTTCAGTATTCATGACTTTAAATATGTTAGGCAAGTAGAGCATCATGTATGGCCAAATATGCTTTTCAATTTTTATGTCTTTGAACCTATAGCCCACTGTCATTAAACAGCTTGAACTGCTTGCTGCATACTTCAGCTAATTGAATGGAAGTCTTCTCTGAAATGTCATCTACAGCAACAGCTCCAGGGCTGCTCCCACTCAAGTGCTATGGACAAATCTGAGCACTTCTTTTAACACTTACCTGCAGAAAAATCAGTTTATTAGCCAGGTTTTAGGGTTAGAGGTTCTCACGTGCAAAAAGCAATACCTAGGAGCACCCACAGGATCAGGGCTGGCCAAGCAATGCTACTTTCAAGACAGAGTGGATAGACTCTTCCAGTGGTTTTTGACACCACACTCCAAAGAAGTGGGCAGTTAATCCACCTTGCTCTATGTTCTTCCTAAACAAAGTGTTAATTGTCTAAGGTTTTTCCCCCATGCTGTCTTGCCTAGTTTGGAGTATCATTGGCTAGGTTTTTCACCGGCAGGACACACAAGTGGTTTTTAAGTAGACCAGTACTGGTCAAGAAACATCATGTTTTTCTTGGCAACTGTTCCTGACTTACTGTCTACTGATAAGAGAGCTGTTGAGAATTAGGGATGAAGCTTTAGAAGAGACTGTCACAGTGACCCCTCATATGTTGTTACTGTCAAAGATACATCCAAATTTATTCAAATTAAAGCTATATTGAAATGCTGCTGAATTTTCCACCCAGTTCTCTATTAAGCAGTATTACTTCTGATAAACCAGCAAATGATCCTAGATCCCTCTGCCATTCCTGCAATTGCAACAATTCACTTTGATACTGCTGTGGCAGTCTGGAGGGGAAAAAATCTCTTTGGAAATTCCAATGAGTAACTGACATTCATTAATAGAAAAATCTGCTATGCTTCCTATGCATTCATAATCCTATTTTATGGTGATATGTGCATCACTGAGCTGATACCTCTGTCAGCCTGAAGGTGACTCCTGCACCTTGGAATATACCAGGTCAGTCTCAGACTTATTCTAGTCTAAGCAATACTATCAGAAAAGCTGCTATTTCAGCTGTGGTGCTACAGACTTGAATCCAGTTAGAACCCACCACATCCCAGCTGTGTGATGCTTTTGCACAGTTTTGACCAATTCTGGTTTGTTGCAGTCAAAAGAAAGCTGTCTGCAAATAATTTTTGCATAGCACTTAAACAGTACATTCCATGATGTACTCATACGTGTGTATATGCACTTGAGGTCAGACATAGACAGAATCCTTTGTCACACAAAGCCATTAAACTTCTTGTATAAATAGTGGAAACATACAAAGTAAACATGCACGCAGGCCACATGCTTCACTGCAAAGACAATTCACTGGAAAAAAATGTATTGGGTCTTGTAGAGAAATGGCACAAAAACAATCAGAAAAGAGGCAAGGGACACAGGAAGCAGGAGTGCTGAAAGTGGGGCTCTGGTTTATGGCTGAACATATGTTTGGCTCTTTTTGCTTGGCTAAACATGAGAGCTTGCATGTCAAGCAATGCCTGAAAAGGACGAGTGGAATTAAAACCAGAACTGCTCTGTGGTCTTGGTTATTTCTTCAGGAAAAAAGAGAATTATGCAAGTTCCTTGTAAGACTGCATCCAAGACACCTGATATCTAAAGGCCGAAGTCTTTTTATAACTGAAACAAGATAATATCTGTAAGATTATTTTATAAAATTTTAAATTAGCAGCATCACTCATGTGATCCAACTCATTGCTATATGTGTACGTAAGAAAGTAGAACTCAGGGCACAGGTATTTTTACTATGTGAATAAATTAATTATCTGGATAAATAAAGCTCACACATTTGCCCTAATTTACAACTGACATTAACAATTAGCAGCAGTTCTCTTTATTGGAATCATTTTTGCTTCTGCAATACACAGATATGTTGAAAATGGTACCTTTCCACATGTGGCCACAAGACTTGATCAAGAAATGTCAAATCCCATAACTGTGGCACTTAACAACAGCTCAGTTGTGAGCTACTGCAACAAGACATGCTAAGAAATCTAAGACTAAGCTGCACTAAACTTTAATTTTTGGCTTTTAACAGCTTTCCTTGGTGCTCCTGCAATTTGAATATACTTCTTAAAAGTTTTTGAGGAAAGTAGGTTTTCAATAGATTGTCTTCTCAACGTTAAAAAAAGTTGGTACTTTGCTATACATGATAATAAAAAAAAAACTAGCCACAAATATCTTTTGTAGCAACCAACTTCCTCAGCAATATATTTGGCCACTTTGATAGCAAACATGACTTGAGTTTCATTTAAAAATTTTAAGTTTCATAGGAATCTATGATTTTCCAGAAGCAGCCTTGGGAAACAAAACAAAACAAAAACCCCACCAGTAAACTTGGAAGGGTAAAGCAACATGATAAAAAAATACTAATGAGATAAAGATGAGTAATTGCCAAATCTAATCTAAGTTCCTTTTAACACAGCCAGCAACTACAGATTTGACTTCAATGAAGAGGTGGAACACAGGACTTCTGGTTCTCCAGGGAAAGATGGAAGGCATCTCAACCATCTTCCCACAGCTCACACATTTCAGCATTTGGCACAAAACAGGGATTTACAAATAAAAAATCTCCTGGTCCTACTTATTTACTCATTGTGCTACTCACAACAGAGGAAGACCTGCAGTGTCAAGTCACAGACCTTGATGCATCCAACCCAAATATTTATTATTAGTTTCCTTGAAGGCAGCATACAACAATTTTTTTCTGATACACAAGTCCTTAGAGTTCCTCTGCTATTGGATTAAATAACTTAGACAAATATTAAGTGAAGAAAATTAGCTTTATTTATGTAAATTAGAAAAACGAATTGTTAGAACTTTGGTCAAATTGTTAATTCTGTACAATTTACAATTATATTTATATACAAAACTTCTAGTAAAATACAGTACATCACACTCTTCCTGAGTCACAGTGTGTTTCTCAGTTCTGTAAATATTTTTTTCTTCTTCCTTTTAAAGCAATTAGATTCAAGAAGGAAATAGTATCCTCAGTTTGACAGTGTTTGGTTTAGGTAATACTGGTATTAAGAAAGAAGTCAATACATTTTACTTAGAAAATACTTTATAGCCATTACGGTTTTGATAGTTATTTTTCTATATTAAAATATGTTCCTTGCTAAAAATGCTAATTACATACTTCTCATTATGAATTTGTTGCACTCTATTTATAGACACGAGACAAGGTGACTTCAAATACTTCCATCTCTCACTGCAGAGGTACAGAAATTAAGTTACATGTATATATCAGTGATCATTCAAAGATCAGGGAACATCCATCCAGAGAGAGCAGAGGTCTGAATTGAGGCACAGTACATTAAAATTGCTGTCCAGCCCTGGACAGGATATGGAAGCTCTTGCCTGGCTCCCCTAATGCAAACTTACCAAAGTACACATCCTGAAACGTGAGACTGTGTCAAGCAGCAAGGCAGGAGCCTGTCGATCCTTACATGTGCATGACAGTGCCACTCTGGGAAGAACCACAGGCTCCAGAGAGGCACTGCAGAGCTGAATTTCACAGCATTTCTTACATCTTGGCCAGCTCAAGATGTTATTAGGGTTAAAGCTATCCATATGACCTTCACTGAGTTGAATTTTCTGAGATCAACAATAAACTATTATAAGGCTTGCAAGGATATTTAATCTGCTTAATGAATGATGCAGAGTGTTAAATTAGTAATTGGCATAGATTACAACCTGTAAGTAAATTTATGTCCCTGTTAAATCCAACAACCAATTACAGTAACTAATTTTTGACAAAATTGATTTAAAAAAAAAAAGTTAACTTTACTTAATGGCTAAGTGTGGGATGCTCCTAAATGTATTTGTGGTGAAGTTCACTATATTTTTTTTAATACAAGCATGTGCATTTCTGATATTTTAGTCCAAAATAATCAAAATAATAAAAAAAATACAGATTTGATGACCTCTGATTTACTCACAGTGTTTAGAGATATTTATGAAGTCTTGCACAAAGAGAAAGTTATCTAGAGACTTGCTTTCTCTTAAAAACATTCTGTAATACTTCAGCACAAACTAAAATACATAAGATCAACTCATGACAAACCTTTGTGAATAGAAATTAAAAGGGACTTTTTTGCTGTTGATATCAAAGTGCGTAAAATTACAACGTGGGGTTTTAAAGAAAATTGGTCTTTAGCTGAATGCTTGAACTCTTCCCAGGATTTTTTGCATGTTTAGTAGTCTTCACTTTGATGCTTTCTTGATTGCCTTTAACAGCTGATTCAAGCCTGGCTTTCATAGTTGGGGAGGAGACCATTAGCTTTTTAAAAACTGATGAGTACTGTGGACCAATCTGCATCAGAGTTTGCAAAGCAAACTCATGTAGATTTTTTGCCGAGGTTGTAGCAGAAACCAGTGCATTTTCATCCAAAAGAAAGGAAATGAGGATGGGAAGAAAGCAGGCCACCAAGTGAGCACCTATGAACATTGAAAACAAAACTTAAATACACAGCTTTTAAAAATAGTGTCAAATTCCAACTATTTCTCTAAGTTAACATCGAATTCAAACTGCAAAGCTGCAAATGTTCGCTGAACTGTAGGGTAAGAAACCCAACATTCCTGTGAGCAATTTAGTTGGCAATGAGTGTTCAGGATTGAATTCCTAATGGTCATTTTGGTTTTAGTTTGTTATTTATGGCAACTTTGAGCATTTTTAATGCTTTGGGTACAAGAAATGGAAGTAACTTACGGTGCTGTTCCTCAGCAGCAGCTGTCAGAGCTGTAACCACCTTTATGCCCTCCTGAATTACTTGAAGTTCAGCAGCATTTTCAGGTTTTGCTTTTTCTGTTTCCTGCAGTTTCCCCACAATGGATGGTGCTAAAGAATGGATGTAAGGGAATGACACAGTTTTGTTTGGATGCTGAAAGATGGAGTGCAGCAGCTGGTAGCATTTACACTGTACCTAAAAGGGAGAAAAGTGTTATAGTTCAAAATACATCTCTGGGTGTTCTAAACCTAACAGCTTGTCAGGTAAAATTTTTTGGAGGGGGAAAAATGTGTCTCACAACTTGAAAATTCATCAGGTTGTAAGCTGTTCATGTATAATACTTTATAGAAGCATTATAACCTGTAATCAATTATTAATAGAAACCAGATCATGCATTCTGTTTCTTTCCATCAAGTCTTCTATCTTCCCACATTTTTGAGTTAAGGGAACAATACTACTTCTGTTTGAAGATTAGTATTATTTTGAAAATACTCTTCTTAGCAGAAGTGCAGTAATACCAAAAAAGTGGTGCTTAAAATATAAGCAGTATCTCTGTCAATCTGTAGGCACAATTTTTAAATGCCTTAAATGGTGCAGAAGCTTGCATCTCTTTGGAAGTCAATTGGATTGAAATTGCTAAGTTCCTACATAATTTCTGAATGGCTCTGATGCCTAAATAATTGGATGAAATTTGCAAATTCATGCTAATATTTCTTTGTCATATTTGGCATTTTCAGTTTCCTAACAGGGAAAACCAAAGTTTACAATATTACAAATGTACTGATATATAAAAAAGTGTTGTCTTACAGTTATTTCTCAAGTAAATGAAACTTTGTTTAATTTTTTATTATTACAAAATATATAGAGAGAGGAGATGCAAGAAAAGCAACTTACAGTGAATTCTAACAAATATGAAATCTAATGCATGTTGTTTTCAGAGCTGAACTTTGAAAGTGAGGTAGTCCAAACACCTAAAAAAGCCATTTATACAAATACTTTTTTTCCCTGATATGTATTTTTTAGGTGAAGGAGAGTAATATATGAACTGTGGCACTATAATCTAATGCCACTACATGAAAATATTTATGCTAGGTCAGAACAAAGCATTAATCTACTAATCAGTAGGCTGCATCCAGCAGTGACCAGGAGCTGATGTTTATGGGACAGTAATGGATTTTTAGTGGTACTTGCTTCAGCTCCCAAAGACATTTCTTGTGTAAAAGACAATATCTGTGTGTTGAAGATAAAATGAACAAATACAATTTGACAGGTGCCTGAAACACTACACAGCTGTTTTGTGTACTTAGCAATGCATAAAGCACTGAGTCTGATGCAGTAAAAAAAAATAAAATAATAGGAATACAGAACTGCATACAGAACAATGATTAAATGCACTGCTGGACATGTTCTTGCTCACTTGTTCAAACTGTATTTTAAAATACAACAGATATAGTCAGGAGAGAATTATCTTCCATCAACACAGGGCTAACAACACAAAAAATAAGCTAATATTCATTCAGTATGATAGAGACATTCTAATAACTTCACCAGTACTTACAAGAGGATCTTTTGAGTCAAGTGTTGTTTCAAACTTCTCAATACAACGCTTCTGAAGGCACTCTACAGTAGCAACTTCTGGGCTGGCAGACATAACAAATACTGTAATAGCAGTGAGAAGGCTGACTTCATCCAGTTCTTGGAGAAGGCTATCTAGTAACAACAAAGTAAGAAAACTGTTAGATTTGCATTAAAAATTCTATGAGTTTAAGTGGTACAAAGAGGTGGAATAGAAATATCAATGTCTATGTTTCTTTAGGAATCTCTGTTTTCAAATATGTGGCGTCCTCTGATACAGTGAGATGGACTTTTACTGCAGTAAAAGCCAAGGCCAAAATGGAAATTCAGGGGTGATCATATGCATATTTAGAAATTATAGCATACTCCTATTCCACTGTTTCTTTGTATAAAGTACAATAATACTCTCTTTGAAGAGCTGGTATGACATATTAGAGTACAATCTATTTGAGAATAACATAAAATTTGCATTTAGAATACACATACTTTTGCTATATGTTTTAAATAATTTTGTAAAGAAAAGTTCCAACAATAAATTACAACATAAGACTTTAAATGCCATGAAAATACTACAAACTCAGGAAGCTGAAGCAGCAGCAGACAGTAAATTGATTCAAGATAAAAAATTCTTTTCTTGCCCTTCTGTTTCAATACCCTTTGCTTCACTAGAGACAGCAACTCTTAGTGGAGAACCTGCACTCAGTGTGCAGCTGTCTTTTATGCTGAGCTGTACACTGAAGCCATAGCTCCTGTTTGTGTCTTCATACCATGGAACTACACTGTGGCACTACACCACGAGAGTAAGAGTAAGTAAGTAAAGCAGGAGTCCTGGTTTCAGCTGGGGTACAGCTAATTTCTTCTTAGTAGCTGTTGCAGTCCTGTGTTTTGGATTAAGAATGAGAATGGCATTGATAACCACTGATGTTTTGGTTTTTGCTAAGCTGTGTTTATCCTAAATCAAGGACTTTTCCCCTAGTCTCATCCTGTGCCAGTGAGAAGACAAGCAAATGAAACTGGGAGGGAGTGTGGCTGGGATGGACAAGCCAAACTGACCAAAGGGATATTCCCCACCATAGAACATCCTGCCCAGTAAATAAACTGGGGGGAGTTACTTGGAAGGGCAGATGATCTGGGTTCAGGAAGGGGGGTCTGGCATTGCTCAGGGTGTGGTAAGCAATTGAACAGTGCATCACTTGTTTTTCTCTTTTTGTTATCATTATTATTATCATTTACTATTATCACTTTATTTTACCTTAGTTTCAATTACTAAATTGTTCTTATCTCAACACAGAAGTTTTACTTTGATTCTTCTCTCCACTAAACTAGGGTGGGGGGAAGAGGGAGTGGGGGTTGAGCAAGTGGCTGCGTGGTGCCTAATTCCCAGCTGGGCTTAAATCACAGCAGACACGTTTATACATTTATAGATGATGACTTCCCATGTGGACTGTAGGGACAAGATCACACTATAGTTCCAACAGTTCTTGGTAACCAGCTAATTCTCTTGTGACTAAGAGAGAAGTATTTTCTTAGATGTGCATGAATTCAATTTAAATAAAGCCAAACAATGTTTCACACATGTATTTCTCATTTTTAACTCGTAAACCAAATATTTGTGCTTACCTTGATCCCAGCAGTCAAGCACTGTGACCAAAGCACTACGCAGAAGATCAGTCCAAGCCTTCTGACTCTTCTCTGCTCGAGCCATTGGAGAAGACAAGAGTCCTTTAAGAGCTTGTAGAGATGCAGCAACTGCCAGAGGTAACTGGCCATCTCGCAATTTCACAGCAGTTTCTTTAAGTACTCCAATAATTAGGTACAAAATAGTAGGAAGAACTGAAACACTTCCTGTAAAACAATGCAAATTAATTTCACAGAAATTACAAAAAATGCAGGTACCTTTTCTATTAAAAAAAAAAAAATTGAGGCAGTTTTCTTGGATTCTCTTTTTTGTTTATAATTTATCATTTTTAAGCATATCTATGAATAGAGGCACTGGTAATTTGAAGGAAAGATTTGAAATATCATGTGAGCTGCTATAGCAAACAGGGAGTCGGACTGCTTAAGGGAACTTACACCTCTTCCCCTTTGCAATAAGCATTGTATATATTTTCCTTGATGATTTTACTACATGAAGCGTGGAATTATGTCACATTCAGAGAAAAGTAAGAACAGAAAGATCAGAACCACTGAGGAGATGGTTCTCATGGAAGAGAAGCCCTGGAAGTATGCAAAGTATGGTAGTGTATACAGTATACACTAGTATATACACTGGTACATAGTATATTCTTTGTGTATACCACTATATAGAAAGAAGAGTAGAAACAAAATATAAGCATCTATTTTGCATGTGAAGACAACACAGTGAAGGAAATTAACAGGGGGGTAATTTCAAAACTGGCAAGGGGAAATACTTCTACCACATGATGTGTGGTTATCTAAGGATGCCATTGTTCCAGAAAATCACTGAAGTAAAGAATTTAGAAAGTACTAAGGACTTCAGAATAAATATATGTATAAAAAACCCCCCTAGAATTTAAATAGAAGCCTCTAAAAAAAAAAATCTTGGAAAAGAGAAGACCAACAGAGGGAAGTAAATTGTTCCATAGGCTACTAAAGAGATTTTCATGTCTGGAAATCTGATAGTTGACCAGTCATAATAAGAGACCACTAAAAATGTTTTAAAATTCACAGGAATAACATGGCATAGCTGTTTCACTTAATTTTCTGTCTTGGAATCTAATTGTAACACAGAACTCTGTGTATACTGGAGGCAATCTAGAAACCTGCATACTTAAGTGTTGCTCCTGTCTCAAGTCATGACTCAGCAAAGCACAGAGTTAAGCACATGGCTCAATATGCTTATCTCATTCCCTAAACAGCAAAATGCTTATATTTTCAAGATTTCAATACACTGATGCTCATGAGAGACTTGTTGAATAATGATGGTCTCTGACTTATGCATAAGTATTTTCTGAAGCTGAGGACATCTATTTTTGAACAGCCAAGTCTTGGAGAATTTACTGTTGAAATTCAGTAGGAAATGTAGGTCACGAACATCATTTACTTGCAAATTTTTTTTATGCGAACATGTCATGACAGGTGCCTGAAGTGAGAGACATGGCAGTCACAGGACTGTAACTTCATTTTCCTACTAAGAGAAAAAAATATGCAATTCCGCAGAGGAATTCTTATCTCTTTGATTATGTGAGCTGCTTCCAACTGATTGTATAAGCAAGCTTAAGCTCCTCTTTTCAGTCACCTGAACGAAATGCTTAACTTTTCTAGTGTAAACATTCCCTGTGGTCTGATCCTGCAAGCTGTTTGTTTGTGGAATAACATGGACAGCTGAAGACAAAAACAACTACAGTGAGAAAAAAAATCACAGATTAGTTTTCATACAAGATAGTTGTCCTCAGATCGAGATGATGCTATGTTTATTTCCTTTCATTTGAACTGATAAATAACGGGCTGCAGATGGAAATGAGAAAGCATATCATTGCCTTACAAAGATTGCAAGGGCTGGCAGCTACTCCGTTTGGAATATCATATTCCCCATAGAAGAATCATCTAACAGAGAACAAATTTTTTAAAAAATGAAGAAATTTTCAGGGGTGGTAAATGCCAAAAATTTGCCTAAGGTGTAACAACAATACTTAAGGTGGGAACAGAGGAGTAGGGCAGAAATGGTTTGTATGTGTAGCTGAAACAGTAGGGAAAGATTACATGTATGAATATGATATTGAGGCTTGGTGGTGGGGATCCAATCCTAATGTTTGGAGTGAATCCAAAATGAATCATGGATAAAAGTAAACTAATCTGAGAATTCAACTGTAACTCCTTGCAGCCGTTTTTTAATGTCTAAATGATGGAAAGGTAACATTACACATTTCCCTTTTAAATTTAATTTATGTCTGAATTATAAATTCCAGAACACACAATTCAAGTAGCATATAATCATGTGTACTGTTGTATACTTCACAGTACAAAATGAATCTATTAATTGCACTGCTGTATGGTGGGAGGAAAAGAGAAACTACTTATTTAATTGCTTCAGTTTTGTAACTTGTTTTGCAGTTTGACAATCAAAAAATAATTAGAAAAGGAAATTGTCACAAGCAAATGAACAAAACTTGCTGCTAGACTTAGCCAGCTAAGAAAATTAGGCAATAACGAAGGGAGAGAAGGGTCTAATATTCGTTTATTTATCTTTTCTTGTGATGAAATAGCATACCTTCAGGAGAGCAGATTGCAGGAACATCAGAGAGAATAACTAATGCTGCAGCTACCAGTCTGCTTCCATCTTCTGATAATAACAGATGTTTTCCAGGTGGAACTGCAGGGCTACAAGTTAATTTAGGGTTGAGCTGGGGAAGCTGTCTGACAAGAATACAAACACACAGCTCCAGTGCTGCGAAGACTAATGATTTTCCAGGCACCAGTCCCCCCGTGTCTTTGCCTTCTCCAAATTCTGGTAATGTTTCCTTTTCTGCAGCACCATCATCAACTGAAAGAAAAACAAGAAATATGGCAGAAGTCTGCAGGCTGTGACTTGTTTTCCAAAAAGTTTACTTCTTAAGACTGTTTCAGCACCAAATTATAATCTTGACACATATATACGTGCATGGGTATGTATTCAAAATTCTACTAGCAAACACCCATCCTTCTGAATAAGCAATTGCCAAAAGGCAAAAGGGTGTGCAACTGACTTTGACATACAAGATCCTGAGGCACCAACCCAATGTCACCTGACACAAGCATTTTGATTCTTCCCTCAGTTTTTTCCTTTTAGAAAATGAATGTTAGGAAGTTACAATCAGAATAACTATTGGAACCTGGCTTGTAACAGCTGTGTGTGCAGAGTCTGTCCATTGCTCAATTGCAGCTGACCCCAGATTTTCACTAGGACTCCTCCCTCCCTGACACCTGAGCTGACTCAGCTGCATTTTCTGCAGTCTGTTCAACACCTAAACCACCTGCTATCTATCATACCACCTGAATTTCTTATGTCAAGAACCTGGACTGTCTTAATTAAACTAGAATTAGAATCCAACTGTAAAACACTTCAATTAAGACCCATCTCAGAATCCAGTTTTCCAAGAAAGAATTGCTTTAACCCTGCTAAGAGGTATTCGAACATCTCCTACAGTACTGTACCTTCTGCACTTCTCCGCTTTTCCTTCACGTGTTCCTGAGCTGCAAAAAGAATCAAGCGAACCACTTCAAGGGCAGCAAGCTGAATATCAGGTGACTCTCTGGTCAGTATCAGTCGATGCAAAACATTCAGCAGCTCTACACCCAACTCCTGCAGTAAGAAAAACATAATATTTTAATATTTATATTTTAATGCAGGAGTTGTAGGAACGTGTTAATACTTGTTAAAGCCAACGGTATTACTCTGATTGATCTCACTAAGGAACACAATGTAATTGATACAATCATAGGAGCTGGCATTTTCTTCACCATCCAGATCCTAGCTCCCAGTAACAGCAATCCCTATCGATTCTCCCAACAAAATAGTTATCACAGTTATTTAAGATACAGGGCACTTAAAACAACTAAAAAAAGCCAAAGTAATCTTTATCTTCCAGCTTCTTAGCTCTTCAAGGTGAGGACACTACATGGAATCCCTCCTACACTAAATGCATTTCCTTGGACAGAGCATCAACCATCAGCAGAACTTAGCCATGTCCACAGGCTTTATCACTCTCACTAGGTTAGACAATTGCATGCCACATGGGATGGTATAAACCTTAATTTAAAGGAAAAAAAAAAAAGAAATTTCAGATTACTACTTCTTTTTAGGATCACTGTTGTGGTGTGGGTTTTTCTGGTTTCACCTTTTTTCTTTTTTTAGTATCACTGCTTTTGTCCAGTCTTCTTTCATCAACTTTGATTTTTACAACAGAATTAATTCAACTGTTGCTTGACAGAGAGAGAGAGTAAGAACTCCCTTCTCCAGAATTCTATATTTACCTGGCTCTCATCCTACTCATCTAATTACTCCCTCCTGACGAAACACCCTCAAATTCTCTGTCCCTCACTATTTATACATTGAAGATTCCTGGAAATACAAGAGATTTTAGACGTACTGTTGAGACTAAAACTATGCCTTAATTCTTGGGGGGCATTTGGTCGTTATGCATTACCTGATCACCACCTATTTTAGACCTTGGCCATGGAACATCGAAGAGTGCCTGCAGGGCATGTAAGCAGGCAACAATGTTCTCCATTGATGCATCTGACCGAGGGGAGCACAGGAACTCCACACTGATTCCTGTAAGCAACAGAAAAAAAACACTCCATGTGTACTTGAAATTTTAAGAAGCAATTTTTTCCACTACTAAGTAACCTCACAGAAGGCTGAGCAACCATAGAAGTAGCATTTTAAGTGAATTCATCTCCTATTGCTAATGTCTTGGGGCAAGACCTCTATTTCCATCAAAACAATGAAAGAAACTAGACAGTGTAAGACTCAATTATAACTGGCTACTAACATAAATAAAACCCCAGTAGTTTCTGAATAAAACACAAGGTCCAATGAACAGACAGGACAATCCATAATGAATATACAGCAGAATATTTGCCTAATCACTCTGATTTATGTAATAAAAGGAAATGCTGAAAGTAATAGCAGTTCACAAACTCTAGGGCTGAGGCTTTATCCTCCCATTTAAAAAACATGCTAGAAATGCCAACTACCACAACTAGATAACCAGCAGAAAGTAAATTACATGAAGCCTAAGCTTGTAAATCCTAGAGCAGATAAGAGTTATCTTTTTTCTCAGCTTTCAGGACTCCTCAAAATATTGGAGATAACCATATAAGCTGCAATCCATATTCTCATCCCAGTTGTACAGCTGTAACTCCAAAATGTGTGATGACTTGGGAACCCAATCAATGTCCACTGAACAACAGCTGCACAACAGAAAAGCCGTTTTAAATTCTTCCAGTTTCTCTGTAGGGAGTGAAAATTAAAATGCTCTTTTATTCAAAAGCAGAATAAATAGACAAATGCCCATGGTCAAGTGCGTGAAATTTGATGCACTAAGCAGTAGAGGAAGCAAGGGAAATGAGCAGCTTTTGTATCAGAGGTTCCACTTCTAACTGAGAGAGCAATGGAGTTCAGAAGGGAGCTGGCTTTCTGCAGAAAAACTGGGATGTAAAAGAAGACATATGTAACAAAATCATACAAACTTATTGCAAAAAGCGATTACAAAAGAAGGCTACAAAAGAGAGGCCAAAAAAATACATGTAACCAGAAATACCTAATTGTGTAAACTTAGAGAACTGAATTCAATTACCTGATTAGCTCCTGCTATAGTGGAGGCTTAACAGAACTTTATATTAATGTGAGGAAACACTCCTTTACTCTGTGAGTGACTGAGCACTGGCACAGGTTGCCCAGAGAGGTTGAGTCTCCATCCACACAGATATTCAAAAGCTGTCCAGACATGGTCCTGGGCAGTTGGCTTTATGTGACCCTGCTTGAGCAGGAGGTGGACAAAATGATCTCCACAAGTCTCTTCCAACCTATAAACTATTGTGTAATGTAAAACTGTACATCAGTGAAACTAATCCATACACTCTGTAACTGCACTGATAGAAACACTATAAAATCCACCCTTGAAGTTGCATGTTTATGAGCAGAGCAATAAGCATCTGTTTAGGGCTTGATTAGCTCACAGCATTTTTTGTACCACATTTCAGAAAATACCTTACAATTTTCTCACTAGGACTTAAAATTCTTCTGACTGTATGTTTTTCCAAAGGATGTGATATCGAATGATGAAGTTAAATTTGAATAATTAAAAATTTATTTGCTGATAGTTTTATTTGCATTTTGAGTTACACCATCTAGGCAAACTATACACTCACGCACTAACCCAAGATAAGATGAAATCTGTCAGTATTCACATCCTCAGGAGATTTCACCAAGGGCCTGGTAGAAGAATCTTGACACATGGTAGTTGGGGTAACAGGTCTGGAGAGATTTGTAACTCCTTCATCTGGATCAACAACAATGAAACCTGTGCTAGTGAGCCATAAAGCTGTAGCATAAAGTATCAGTGCCCAGGAGTTGTAGTAATGAGGTCTGGCATATTCAATTGTCTCTGCTGTATAAAATGTACCACCTATAAGAAAAGAAATTGGTTTTAAGGGTGTAATTTATTTTCAACTACTGTATTTTCTCATTTTTAAAACAGGAGTGTGTTCTATGTATGACTTTTTTTTTAATGTTCGGTATTAAAATTCAGGCCAATAAGGGCACTGCATTTAGATTTATTTGGCCAGAATACAATAGATTACCTATTTCTTCTTTCAACCATAAATATATCCAGTGAATAAGAATACCAAGCCACTCTTCACATCCATGAAACTTCCGCTCTCAAAAACAGTTCTGATCTTTAAATAGGTCCATAAGTAGGCTTATTCTCTATACAATTTAATCTTACTATGATCTAAACACAAGTCAGTTTGCTTACAAGGGACTTATGAAAACACAACTCATTTGCCTTTTTACCTTCAGCAGGTAGTTGTGATGCATATTCTGGAGGCAAAGTTAAGAGAGCAAAATCCTGAAGCGCAGCCAGCCAGAGCTTGCTCAGTGTTCCAAGATCTGCCTGTACCAAGTCCAGAAGGCCACTGGCTGAAAATGTTGCATCTCTGTAGCTTTCTTCTGAGGAGTTTGCAATTTTTAAACAGTGCTTGTGTGTATCACTTTGATTTTTCTGCTTTTCAACTGCAACTATGTAAACCTGTTGATATATTTGGATAGAGAGTTACAAATATTAACACTTGGAGAACTACCGAGATGACTAGAGTGACTGCCTGCTGCACAGGCATGTGATTTCCTAGAATCCATTTCTGCTTCCAGTCCAGCAAGCATGGGTGAGCAGGCACTTACTCTCTAAACCTTCTGAATCCTTTCCCCAGCTAATCATGATACAAGAATCCACAAAAAAGGGAAAACTACTGAAATTGCTACCTGCAATTAAATACCCTGCTCTTGAAAATTAATGTATTATTTGTCCAGTTTCTGCTTCCAACCACCAAACCCTGCTATAGCTACAAGACTGAAGAACTGTATCAAATAATATACCTGTAGTAATGATTCAGAAACAACAGTTAACCCATTCCTAAATCTTTTTTTAACTGAAATGCTACATGGCACTTGAAACTTCTCAAAATTATGTGTTACTTCATGTTAGCAGTAATGAATGAAGAGCACAGTCTTGCATACTTTCCAAACTTTGGAAATCTATAGGTTAATTTCAGTGTTAATTTCCCTAGATACCTCTCTGGATATCAAAAAGATAGAACTGAGAATGTTTCAGACAAACAGCTCTCTGTAGTCTCTCCAAAATGCCCCTGGAAGGAAGCTCTTCTCAACTATAAAGGACACATTTAGATTCAATGAATCTCAAGTCAGCTTTGTTGAATACTAGTCTCCTGCAATGATGATTTCTGCATCTTTTTCATGTTTGCTAGTTGTAGAGGGTTGTCCCAGAGCAGCAACTAAACACATGCCAAGCTCTTGTCTCACACCTCCCTGCAGCAACAGGATGGGGAAATTACTTCAATTTCTGCAAGCAAGAAATAGGTAAAATTCTAATGGAGAAGGGACTGCCTAGGGCTTAAGTGAAATATTTGTAAATTACAGGTCACAAAAGCTTATAGGAAGCTCTACAGAGGTTCCTTTGAAGAATTCTAGTGATCTTAATTACAGGCTGGAACCATCTACAGATCTTCACTTCTGACAGTTGAGCCTCACATCTAGTCTGAATTTTGCCCTGGCTTCTGACCACTGAAAGGTTGTTATATGCTATTAAAAAGCTTTTCTTCATGTAATGACTTTAAATTGACCACAGTACTTCGTCTTTTCCTGAATAGATTAAATAGACCAATCTATTTAAATCTCTTAATGTAAGCATGTTTTCAAGATTTCTATTCCCACCTGCTAGTCTGCAAGGGCTTTGCTATTTTGTCAATATCTGTTCTCAAATATGCACATGAAACATTGGTATATTTTTCTACAAATGTTTACATAAAAACTATCTATTGCCTACTTTCTCTTCCAAAGTACCTTCCTGGTTATACACTGAAATATCATCCACCTGCATAACATATTCACCTTTAGCTGGTTATCAACCATCAGCATCCAAGACCATGATCACTACATTCTAACACACATCTTTTGGAGGTGGTGTAAATGGTTCACATTTTTGACTTTTAAATATTTAATCTTGGCATTTACACATACTATTACATGAGCTGACTTTAATTTAAGTAAAGCAGTACTGAACTGCCAATATTAATTTAAGAAATCTATTTCCAAGATAGGAAATGCCAATAGGCAATGAGAAAAATGACAGCTATTTAAAATAGTACCTTGAGTGGACCATCACCATAACCATTTATAACATACAATTTCAAATCAATATTGAACTATTCAAATATATTAAGGAATTCATATTTTTAAGTATGATACATTATTCTTAATGCATAGTATAATAAAACCAGTTTAATTAGCAGTGCTTTTGTCAAGTTTACAAAGTTCATATACTTTTACAGGCAGCAAAGCAAAGGCTTAGCACCTTCTATTTAAAGAAGCATATTAGAAATTCCTGAAAATTCTGTCTGAGAGGTTCTAACTCACCTACCCAATATCAAGACTAACACTGCAGAGCTGTTATACTAACCTCTGCCCAAGCCTTAAGGACAGCCAGTACTTCCATAGTTGAGGTGCTTTCATTATATTGTTGATTTTGTGCTTCTTTTCCAGCCTGCACTTTGAGCAAGGAGGACACAAGCAACTGGTGAACCCTTCGGAGGTCATTAAGATCATTTACTACACCACTTGCTATCCAGGCACTGCAGACCTAGTGTTGTGAAAGAGAAACAATGAGGAACAAAAGAAAAAAGAAAAAAAACAAAACACCATTGGATACTCTTTTTTCCATCTGTGAAATTATGAAATCCAGATTTAATTTCTACTAAGATACAGTTACTCTCAGACAATAACAAATGTTAAGTGACATCCCAGTTTAGCACACTTAAGTAGTAAAAACCAAAATATTAGTGGGTGTCACAAATAAAGGCCAAAATATCAACTGCAACAAAGTTTCTCAAAAGACTTTAAAGTGACAAAAATCTTTGAGTTGTCACAATATAGAGGTAACATAGGTGACATTATTTTTTGTGAATGGAGGATTTGAAGTTAGAGGAGTTATTTCCTTTTTCTTATGTTGCATATCAAGCAAAAAAAAAATATTTCAGAGAGTCTATTACCTAAGAGACTTCTGGCTTTTAATACTTGCCTGACACGCTTTTGCTGTGACATCAGGAGGAGTTTCGGGAGCAAAGGCAGGCCTGAGTGCTGCTCCAACCTACAGAGAAGTTAGACAACATTTAATACATAGTGATCAATTGACTTTGTCACAGTTTTCTTTCATAAAGCATAGTTCCTTCGTCATTTTTTCGCAGATTGATTCAGTGAGATTAAAGAGCAGAGAAACAGTTTCAGTCATATTTTAATTGCTTTGCTTACTCTGAAAACATGGTTCTTTAAGAGGGGTCTTCAGGGTTGACTATTTTTTGCAGAGTCTAAAACAGAAACAGTAATGCCTTCCTTCCTGAATGCTTGATGAGGAGCCCACAGAAGAAAAAGCAATGTTCTGAACTATGAAAGACTTGCAAGACACCTAGTGAGGGCCTTTTCCTTACTCAGAAAGAATATAGATTTCAGAAAACAACCAAGTGAAGCTGGTCAGCTTTGGAAAGTGAAAAAAGGGGAGAGCACAAACCCCATTTACGTAATAAAGAATACACAAACAGAGAATTACCGGCTGCAGAAGTTTTACCTACTCTCACTGTTGAAAACCATTTCACTAAAGGCTAGTAAAAGATTCCCTAGCTGCTCTAGTATGCATTTGAAAATGCATATTTAAGTTTGATGTACTACACTTTCATCCCAAAGAGCAAGCACTAAAAACGTTCGGGAAATAAGTGAAAAGGATTTGTTTTTAATGGCAATTAATGACAATTTCTTAGTACCCTCTAAAGCTGGGACTTCATTTATTGAACTTCTGAACAAGATTTTAGGAAGTCATTACTTAAGTCCAGAAAATTTATATCCATCTTTTTCTGGATTATTATGATATTTGTAAGGAAAAAACTCAAGTAATGTAGACTTGATTTTTAACAGTTTCACATCTCTTAAACTTTTATGAAACAGCTGATGGGATCTGTGCACAGTATTAGCAGAAACACTTTAAAGGTACTAAAGCTTAAAAGGAAAATTATTAGCTTTTCTTGTGACCTGCTTGATGGTTTTGGAAGGCAAGGACAGATGGTTTATTTTGTTCCATTGATAGCTTCAGACTAGACCAAGGCACTTCCTTCCCACAAAGGAGTGCCAAAAAGATAGAATTATAATTGCAAAAGCAAGATCAAAGTAGGTCAGGATGTCTTCAGTGTCTCTCCAGCTCTATGAGAGAAAGTGATCTGACCTATTCAGAGCCTGCTAGAAATTGAAGCTATATGAGGCTTAACACAGCTGTCTGTCATATTTAACACAAGTGTGGTCTAGAATGCTAAATGACTAGGACCACTTTTCTCTAAATCTAAACCAAGACTTCACTAAAATGGATCTTATGAGTATAGTCCACACTTTTCTAGTTTGTTTATTGGCCAAGATCTCCAAATGTGATGGCTACTGTGCAAAGGCTACTTATTTCTAAGCAGAGTTTAAAATTATAGTTATTCCTAATACTTCTTGCAGTACTTTCACACTCTGAAACCAATGCTCTCCAAAAAAACCCCACCGATGATCTATTTTGGTTTTGTTGAATTCAAGAGGGAAAAATGCTGAAACTTGAAAAATTTTGGAGCTAAAAAAATTATATGCCAACTGAAAAGATGATTTCTAAGGAAGTTAAGTCCGAATAGTTCAGTAACAAAGTAACTGAAACCCAGCCCTGTACCTACACACTGCAAATGCAAATTTCTTTTAGTAATTGACTAAACTCTAAACTTATTCTAAGTTATTATCAATGATACTCACATTGGCTTGATATTGCTCCAGGATTACATGACCTGGGAACTCTGGTTCTGGAACAGCTGCAAACTTCCGAACGATGATTTGCAACATTTGAAGCCCAGAAAGACGAAGCTGATCACTGTGATCTGTGGCAGCCATAAAAGCCATGCGGACCAAGTCAGCTAAATGCAACACCAAAAAGTCATCTGAAAACAGAAATTGAAAGAAGAAAATAGTTTTAAGTTTTATTAAACTTAAATTCAGACATAATGTGTTTCAGAAGACTGTTCCAAATGTTTTCAAAATGCATATTTTACGTTTTACCTTAACACATATCAAGGATTCACTTCAGGCAACTTACACATAGATCAGTTTTACTTGGCTACCTTATGTTAGCTGATCTACTCTGCTTTTCATTTAAATGCAGAAAAAAAGTACTTAGAAGAAATTATAAATATCTTCATGTATGAGACAGATTTTCTAAAAAAGAGTGTTGAGGAAAACACCTCCAGATAAACACAGAGAAGTACTGAAAAATGGCAGTGTATTTCTACTGGTGATTATGCAAATTATGGAAAGAAAAGAAGTGGCATTTTTTTAAGTCATACTCCCAGACACCAAACTATAATGCTGTAGGCTGGTGCCAGCTATCACTTGTGACTGCCAGTGCTTATAGAGAAACAACACCTTCCTACACAAACACCACGGTGCTGTAACCAGGAGACTGAGTGGAAATGCTGCAGTAAGATGCCATTCTTTCAGCAAATAATAATTCCTCAACACCTTAAAGAATACAGGCTTGTAATTAGAGGTTTCATTGATTACAGACAACAAATTTATGATGAATTCCATTAAGAAGCAAAGAGCTAATACCTATTTTAAGCGTACCTTGCTTTCTATGCAATTCTTCCAGTGCTTAACACATACCTCTTGAATCACGTTGTTTTCTTTCCTGAGCCAAAGTTATGTCAAAATGTGCACTGCCTGCATTTTCACACTGGCTTATAATTTTACAAACACACTCTGCAGCAAAAACTCTGGTGGCCCACCGTGGATTTCGGAAAGGATGGAATCTGTCATCACTGTCACTTGTTAATACAGATACATCATCCCCTTTGGCAGTTTCCTCTTCTTGAGTGGTATCTATTGATGCTATTGTATTGAAATCTGTATTTAGGACACAGAGGGGAAAAAACCAAACATAAGATTCTTACTATAACTGAAACCTACAGAAAGAAATATCTTTGATCTATCTCTTTGCATCTATCTCTTTGGGTCTATCTCCAGCCCCAAATTCATGGTGACTCCCTTCAGTCTTGGCATCTTAAAGTAAATGCTAGAATTCAAATACAATGAAACTGTCAACATTTGGTTGATACTACTTGCTGGAAGACAAGATCAATACCATGAAAGTAAATTAAGAACTGCAGTGAAAGAAGAAAAAAAAAAGACTCTTTTAAAATGAGTGTTATGCATTAGAAGTACTGTTCCAAATCAAAAAATCTAAATGCAAGAAGTTTTCCTCCTTCACTGCAGATAGAAGAATTTCCTTCACCACCTCCCCTGCCAATATTCAGCACAGTAATTGATTTTGTGCACTCAAGAGTTCCATTATTATATAATAGGCCTGCATCAGTTCAATCACTGATAGAAGAGCCGCTCAGAATACTTTTCTTGCAGGTAATTGCACAGGACTCACAAACTCAAACCTACTCTGTTTTTCCATTTCTGGTATGGAAATGAATTAACATTAGGAGCATAAATCAACAAGAATATGAACAGGCAACACACCCTAAGATATTTACAAGAACTTGTTCAATGGGGAGAGAGCAATCAGAAGAGAGAAAGGCATATTCCTCTGAAGGAACTAAGTTAAAGGATCCAATCTTTCAATATGAATGATGATTACACTTCATAAATGGCAAACATTCCAGAAACTTGAACACTTTCCCTCAGTGCACTCCTGCAGGCCTTACTTTGATTGTGTTCTCAACTACAGTGTATCAAGACTTACCAGCAGAGGCAGCAAGAACATCTTTACAAAGCTTCAGCCAAAAGGAGAGTTTCTCAACTGCCATTGAAGTAAGCATGTGAGTCAGAGTCTCTTTGATATCTTGGCACAATCTTGGATCCAATTCTTTGTCCAGCAAGCCCAGCAATGCCCCCTCCAGGCCTATTTCTCTGATGTTCACATCTGCTAAGAACAAGGTCTGTGAGCTGAGTACTGTACATCACAAAACTGCATTAATGACAACAGAAACCTCACTGAAGGGTGCACACAGGGTATCTTCTGAAAAAAGTACTTACTAGCCCTGAAATACTTTTGAAACAATTGTCTTTTTCACTTTAACGCTACAGCTAACTTATGAATACAAAAAAATTGAGCTTTTACAGAAGCATAATAACAACAGGAAGAAAGTTACCCCAGCAAAAAGAAGAATCCTATTCTGAATTTCACAGCATTAGCATCACCACAGCATCTAGCTCCTGAAAAAAATTATTTCACTTACCTTACTTCATAAGGTAATCCTAAAACAATGTTTTAACTGGAAATGGAAGTTAAAACTATTCTCCAAAAAAGCACAAAAGCAAACAGATGGAAATAACTTGTTAAATCAAATGACCAATATTTATTTAACTAATATTACAAGTTTCAAATATCAGCAGTTTTTAAAAATGGCTATCTTTTCTGAAAATTTCCATATGAGCTAGAATTGAAAGCCAAAATGAAATAAATTTTTAACACTACTCACTCACAAAAAGGCACATGAAGATGAACTAGTGATCACTCTCAGGCCTCTCAGCAAAAAATTAATGCAACAGCTACTGGCTAGATAGGCTTAGATTTCCTTGGAAATTTTCTCCCCTTGCATTTTCTCATTCTATCATGATTTGGTACTATACAGACAACTGGGGTAGAAAATGTTTTGAGGTTAAGATTTCAAGAGTGTAGCAAAGCTTTCACACTCACAGCATAGTGTGTTTAAAATTCACTGCCAACATGTCAAGCTCTTTGATCTCAAAATTTCAATACATTACCTGGAGTAAAATCTTCTTTGCTCTCTTTCACTAGTGCAACAGCATATTCTGATACTTCAGCAGCTTCTCTTTGCACAAGCTGACGTAAGCAAGCTACCACTGCACGTCTCAGTAATAAGTATGAGCTACAGAGATTCATCTGAAATATGCAAGAAGATACAGAAGATGGCTAACACACCTCAGTGGCAGTACCTCAGTATTGATGTTTTCTGAACACTTGCTGCTATGGCAAATCTGCTAAGTCAGGAAACATGTAATCGATGCTCTTTTTGCTCAGCATTTTTTTTTTAACCCCCAAATAAAATGTTTTGCAAGTCCTGTAATCAATTTTACAAAAACATATCAGCACTTTTAGCCCTTTCTCTCTCCAAAGGCAACTTACAATATTGGTTTGGGGCTGAATCCACCTCTCAACCAATATTGTACAAGAACCCCCATTAACTTCACTGCCAGGTGAATTGTGGTCTCAATGAACAACTAACTCTCTGACTGCTGGGTATATGCATACAATGGACTTGAAAACTCAGTACAAGTCAACATCAGATGTAACTAGAGATGTGTCAGTGAAACCAAGGGTGAGAGAGTCAATCAGGCTTTAGTAAAACAGAACTCCATGCATGAAAGGAAGTTTATAAGAAAGGGCAATGAGAATACTGCTGCAGTTTCAATGAAAAAAAAAATATATTCTCAGTTTACATTAAATTATGTTTTTGAGAAGTTGAGAGAAAGGATGAGAATTACTGGTGAATGTGTGACACTGAGACAGGTCAGCTCTCCTGAACAGTCTCTAGCAAAAAAATTCATAGCACCATCATATTTTGACACCAACAGGCCAGTGTCTGGGTTATTTTACTGGAAAATACATGATCATAGATTCACTATTACTGGAACAAGGGAAAACACTTAGGAAAACATGACATAGCCTCCAGGGTTTTTTGTTAGAGTGGAGCTTTCTGATTTTTATTTGCTTCTTTCAATTTTAAGACAATCCTGAAGGGAATCCTTAAGATATGATAAACTAGCTGTGTGGTCAGGCAAGATGGCTACACCAATATTTATGCATCTTCTTCTAAATTAAGCTTAAGTTGTCATTAAAAAATTGTTCTCTGCAACTAAGCAGTTGAGTACCCTGAGCTGTTACCATCCTTAGAATGAATAGAGCTGAGTGTCTGCTGCAGGAAAACCTTGCGTTAGGCTGTGCTCCTCATTTGTCAGCAGCAGGCCAATATATGTTAGTCAAAATGACTAATATATATGAGTTAATAAAGAAAGCAACTGAAGGACAAAAAGAATAATCAATACAGAATTTTAGCTTTGTTAGATTAACAAAACTAAGCTTCATCTTCAGAATTTCTATGCATGCATGTGAATCTGCAATACTCAGAATTACATAATTATACACAAAAAGATACACTCTCTGCATAATTCTTCTACAAGGAAAGCAACCTGACTCAATAGGTATGTCTGCAAGGTACTTTAATTGCAACTTCAGAAACAAGTGAGACTTTCAATGCAACATTTATGCAAGCAGGCTACACATTCTACTTCAAATTGGACATGCATAAATTCCGTGCTCATTTTTAATAGGGAAAAAACAGAGGGCCCAATTGAGGCTACCAAAATAACACAAGATGCACATTTTTCATCTCTCTCATTCTCTCACATTCTAAGCAGGGGACAAGACTAAATGACAGACACAAAATGCAAGCATCACATTAAAACTTAAATATACAAACATATCCCTTTCTGTACTTAACACATTAAAAAAAAAAATATCCCTCACTAAGCACATAAATGAAATGTATTCCTGCCATCTGCAGAAAGTTAGGAAGGCTCTGGTTAGGATGACAATAAAATATCACTTGACATGCTAAAAGAAATTACATTAAAATGGTTAAAAAGAAAGATAAAGATGAAATAAAAACACCACTGCAAACTGCAAAAGTTTAGGATTAACAAGGCACAGGGACCTACCAACACAGAATTATCCAACAAGATTTCCTGCACAAAAACAAACGACAACCAGTCATGACAAAACCAAAATAGATATCACAGTGATATCAACCACACATGGAGACTGTAACATGTAAGTTCAGCATATAATAAAATTCAGAATCTTATCTCAAACATACCAAAAACCTAATTTGCTTAGTTCATTTATCTTATTTTTCATGTTGAACATACTTAAATTCCAATCCAACTGCCCCTAAAATTAATACTTGAGCAGTATGAAGACAACAGCACAGCATAGTTATTAACATTGTATACTTATTGTGTTTCAATATTGATCTTATTGTTAATATCTGAGAGCTGAAAACTGGCATTCACTGTGTCGAGGAATACTGCACCATAGGCTTACACAGATAAGCTCTTTCTCTGCTCACCTAAGTTAGTTTTAGAGCTAATTTTAGACATGATTAAAAGCATACAATTTGTACTCTGCTGGAGCCAAGAATTCAAATAGCTGGACAAGTGTGCATTATTGTTAGAAGCCCCGTAAAGATCCAACTGACGAACAGGGAACACTCTCAGAAGCTCAAGAAGGGAAGTAGATAATGACAAGCGCATGTACACAATATAAAAAAAAAACCTAACAAACCAAACCTAGACAAAAAAAAAAGAAACAAACAAAAAAAAACCCACAAAAAAACCCAAAAAAACAAACTCCAAAACCCACCATCAAATCACAAAACATGAGGCAGTGAAGCAGTGGGTCCATTGCCTAAGTCATGTTTTACTAGTGCTAGCACAGCTACAACTTGAACTGTTTAAATACACTGGAGACCTGAACCATCTCATGCTGCAGGGGCTGGGAAGACAGGTGGAGGAGGCAGCTTGCAGCTGCCTGCACAAGAAATTGTGTTAGCATGCCTAATGATAGAAATAAGAAATTGAGGAGAGGGAGGAGTTGGAGGAGGCAAAGAGGAAGTGGGAGGGTATGGCAGGAGAATGAGAATTTAAAAGAGGCAAGTTTGAAGGCACAGACATTTAAGAGAATCGTTGGGCAAAGAGGATGGAGAGGAATGTTGGTTCAAATGTTACTAAAAGAAGTTAAAAAAATTGTTTGCACATTTGTTTTCAAGATTTTATGAGTGAAAATTCGTGTTTTTATGGATGGAGGGGGAAAACTCACTCATCTGGCTAAAAATTCTTTGCCTCTCCTGTTTTTCTTCCTTAAATAAAAATGCAACGGTGGATACCCACATGATCTAGGACATAGCTTTTACATGCTACTTCCCCTTAAGATTTCAAAATGCAACACAAAGGAGAACTGTCACACCTTGTTTTTCAAACTGCAGACATTTAAACTCATTAATAACTAGCTGAGAATCACCTTGCAAGTAAACAGCACAGTGAAGTGCAGATTTCAGATCCAATAACTCATTTTGCTTCCCTAATGAGATGGTGATTTAATGGGTGGAAACTACATGGATGGATGTCAAGTTTTACAAATGCAGAATTCTGCTTGTGCAATTTTCATCTTACAGACCAGCAAGGCACACTCTCAAAAAACCTTGTTTATGACACTCTTCAGAGACATACTGACATTACTGAATTGTCAGGGCCAGCAATACTGGCCAGTTGTACAAGTTCATGAGGATGAGAAAAGGTCACCCAAGTGAGGCCACTGACTTTGGTGGACTCCTCTCCCAGGAAGCCTACAGTTGTTTCTGGGATAGAAAGGAACACACTCAGATGCAGGAACACACATACTCAAGCCATGGCCCCTGCTTCTTAATTGGCTAATTTATTATTATGAAGTTCGTAAACTGCTGTATGAAGTACTTTGAGACAACTTGCAAAAACAATAAAAATCAGTAATATTATATAGACAACTTTATCATGACATCCTCTTCATTAGTAGATAGACAGAAGCAGACTGTGCATGGACTTACAGATGCTCCCAAATCCTGTCACACCCTCCAAGCAAGAAACTGACTGACACGGTTTGTTGTCATTTATCAGTGTAAGAAAAACTATGTTTTACCCAACAAACATAAAATAATTGTTAGTGGATGTTAAAACTACACTTCAGATTAGTTCCAGCTCTTCTGCAATCCATGCAATCCACTTGCATATCCATGTATATCAAAGTGTGGGGCAGAAAAACCTTCTTCAGTTTTTCCTAGCTCCCACAATCAAGTTCCTAGTCAAACTAAATTAAGCAAATGTAAGGAATCTAACCCTTAAACAAAATTAATATAAGTTTAGTATTGATACCCAAGTGCTACCCAATGGAAGATGTAAGAACTGCATTAAAATATATGAGATTTAAACAAAATCCAACCACACTTTACTGTCTGTGGATTTTTGTTTCTCTCTGATTGACAGTGAGACAAATGGTATTAAAAAAAAAAAGATGAACCCCCTCAAAAACATCCAACCAAGCTCCCCCTCCCAGATATCCCCACAAATCCACCAAGGCTAATAGCTATCAGAAAATTATTTTGGTTTTTTTTAATAGAACTAAGTACTCTGGAACAGCAGCTATTCAAAGAGATACTGGGTGAAAAGAAAACAAACTCCACCCAACAAATAAACTCCCCCACCTCTTGTCAAATGGGGCTGAAAGAGTTTTGTTTATTTCTTCCAAAGGCCTGATTTGACTATAACTTACATGTTAGAAATTTTTATACTGACTGCCAAGATGTCAGTACACTGAACCATTAATGCTACAGAAATTACAAAACAGAGATATCTACAATTTTCTAGCATCATGTAAAGACAAAAAGAAACCAAACAATTCCTAATAATTAGTACACACAATTTTTTTTAAATCAATCATTCAATCAAGGCATAAAAAGCAGCAGAGGGGAAAAATTGGCCAACATAAACCAGCTGGTAAAAATCCAGCAAAAAGTTGCAATGAATGATATATCCTGCCAGACAACCCGGCCTTGGTAAGAACAGCAGAATGCACTTGCAAGAGTACAGAAGGCCAAGATTTCTACAGAATGTGTTCATCTTGTAAAGGTGAAGCAGAAACTGAGGAAAATAAAATGAAGATATATAGAATACTTGCCTGTAGGAGAACACGCAACAACTCATGCCTACACAATGATCAGTTTCTCTGCTTAAAGAAACGTCTGCATTTTTTAAGTGTTCATGAAAAATATGAAATTTTAAAATACATAGATATAAACTAGTAAATAGATACTCACACAGAGGCAGCTGACAAGGTTAGACAAGTTGACGTGTCGAGGAGCAAACATGTGAAGCTGCTGAAGGCAAGAGATGGCTTGAGCTTGAACAAGGCAGTCAGGATTATCCTGCATCACTGCACAGCCCAAAAGGCAGGAAGTTCTTAAGGCTGACACTGCTGTACTGCTGCCTATAATGAGAATAAAGACGGCTATTTTCTGTTTGTTTTTAAAAATATATTTATTTTTAATAAACATGATAACCTGTCTTTTTCCCAAGCCGGCCATAATGTCCATTCTCCTAAAGGATGATCCTTGTATCTGTGATATACTTTGATATCCATGAGTAGTAATCACACTGCTCTCTGATTTAGATGGAAATTTTAAATGTCTGCATAATAACTAAGACATAGACAGGCTCCTAACTCTTGAAATATGAACACCTTCTGCTCTCATGCTAGAATTATAAGATGTAAGAATGTAAGAATGTAAGAAATGTAAAATTTAAAATTCATGTAAGAAATTTTAGCCCAGGACAAGGCTCAGAGAACCAGTTCAAACAAAGGAAATTATGTCAAGAGATACTATTTTTGGAAAGCTAGCAGTCATGTCATAAAGTCATGGCCTACGAAATACTGTCTTGCAACTACGCAAAGAAACTTAGATCTGCTTACTCGTTACTCTTGCAATCACACAGGTTCAATGTTAGCAAATTTTTGCTACAGCAAACAGAGCTGACAGCTGTCTGTTACACACCTTGCAGCTCAGGGCCCAGGGTGGTGATAAGTGCATTTAAACAGCGACCGAGGCTTTGATGAACTTCAGCGTAAGCCGGAGGCACGCTCAGCAGCAGCATGAGAACAAGAGATAAGGTGGGTTCCACATGCACATGATAGAGGGGCCCAGCCAGATCTATCACTAGGGACAGGGAGTGTAGTGCCCACGCCTGGAAAATAAGAGAAGCAGTAATGGAGTCTCTATATGATACACATAAGACCTTTAAATAATTTGATAGTTTAAAAAGTGAAATTCAGTGATGAAGTGCAATAGAAGTTGCACTTTTAGGCTCCAAAGGAACAAATAGAGAGGTTATGCAACGAAACTTCATGAATCTGGGGTTGAGTAAGCCATTTTGAATATTTTACAAGGAACTGTATGTCATGCAATGAAACAATCATTTTAAATTTGTCATTGTTAATAAACAAAAAACAATGTAATAGTAAATTAGTTTAACAGTGATTGTTAATCCTTTATTATATTCTATATTTAAAGATTTCTTAAGTTCCTTGTGCAGGAACAGAATGGTGAAAAAATACTAGAGTTTCTGAAATAATCTGTTGTCATAGTCACAGTTACTTTGCACCAATAGCCACATCTGTTTCATGTCAATAGTTCCTCTTTGTGCAAAGATACAGTGCGAAAAGCTTTAAAAATTCTTCAACTGATATTTAGGCAAATACATCAAATACACTCAATGTCTCTTAAAGCTATTCTGACAGATATCAGTTTTAGCCACAGAGAAATAACTTTAATTAATCCTCAAAATTTCTTGTCTTACTCAAGGATGCATATCCACCAAGTTCTATACCATTCAGGCTACCAGTCCCTTTTATTTACTATATGACCCTTCAACAAAATATGCTGTGAGGTAAACACTGTCAAAAGAGACAAAAACTGACACAAACAACAACAAAAAAATCCCCTCATGAGCAAAAAACCCTAGGTACTATCTAGTCAAAGTCAAGATATAGGTGAATGTGAAACGAATCAATCTCTAAAACATCAGATACTGTTTTTGAAGTGAGCCTTATCAGTCTCAGAGATCGTTGAACAAGAACCTCCCACATCTCATCATAGCTCTAGCTATAGAAGTTGTTGAAGGTGGATTTTGAGCAGAGGTAGTCTTCCACATTGCCTTTGCTGCTCCAGCCATTAAGTGTGAGGTACACCTGTGAGGTTGTGAAGTGTTATTCTTACAAGCAAAAGAACCTTAAACTCCGGAATATAATTCAGTTAATTTGTAACATAACATTTTTATATAAGTGACAAGTACCTGTACATCAGGAGAAGTACTGTCCTGAGACAAAGTATAAAGGATTCCAACACATGCATTCAGGTGCTGAGTAGAACCTATTCCTCCTAGGTACCTATACAGACATCCCAGAGCCAAAGAATGACCTGTTCTTGATACCACATCCCTAGCAGATTTTAGCCTATTAATTGAAAGAAAGCTGTTAGTTTAATCACCAAGACTCTTACTATGTAATAAGCACATCTACAAATGAAATTTATGGAATATAATCAGCAAAAAATTTTATTAGACACTATTATATTCCCAAATTTCTAAATTCATACAGTGTCTCTTATCTGAAGAAAGCACCAAAAATATTTTAGATACACTTAAATGATGTTGCTAGAACAGTAGTCAATTTAATTCATTTGAAAGTCTACATGCTTACTTAGTCTTACACTAAGAAGTACATGCAGAACTCAGGCAGTGCTTTTTCCTGTTAATTTCTGAAGTGACATCAAATTCATGAAGGAAACCAGCTTTTAAAAATTATCATAATAGGTGTCAGGTTTCTCAAACATTTTTATAAACTCAAGCAGTAACTTTTCATGGTTATTTTGAACTTACTTGTCAAAACTGACTTGCGCTAATCCAGCAGTGAAGGCACTGTCAGAAACCACCTGTGCCAGCCTGGCCAAGCACTCTGCAGCAGCACATCTGAGAAGTGGATTATTGCTTTCCAAGGCACCCATTACCAACATCAGAGCAGATCTTCTAACTTCTTCTGAACCTAAACTTCCCTTGCAGTTAGCCAAATGCTAAAAATAGATGTTAAATACATTAAACAGTTAGACAGTAATAAGATTGTGCTCTTCTGTCAGTCATGCAAAATATACAAGACCTGCAGAAGGATTTCGATTTTCTTCCCCTTTGTCTGAGGAATTTGCTCTTTCAATTTGCTGTTACTAGAGTTAGATGCCTAACAATACACAACTGTACATCACAGCACAACATTATAGTATCAGCATTATGATTCCAGGAAATACTGGATAGAACCAGATAAACCTACATATTAGCATAAAATTCAGGAAATAATATCAAGAGGAAAACCAGTGAGAACAGAGTATCACAAAAAAAAAAAAAATCTCAGTCCAAAACATTTGCCTAAGAAGAAGAATGAAAACTGTACATGAACAGAGGAAAATACATCAGGGAAAATGAACAAAAAGCAGATAATTATGAGATCACTTTATTTTACCAATTGTTACTTTTTTACTTATATAGTAAGAAATACAAAAGACAATGACAAAGACAGAAATTAGACAAACAGAAGTTTTCCATATCTCTCTTATTTGAATGACACTAGTATGGATGCTAGTACACTAGAGCGTACTAGAACGTGTTTCCCTAAAACTAATATTAAAAAAGAGGAAAAATTCAACAGTGATTAATTTGCACTCAAGAAAGCTATGACATTACAAAACAATATATTACCACAGAAAAGAGGACTGATCACCCTGATTGTTAATCAAAACAGAAGCTTCTGTGCACCGTGCTGGTTTGGACTGGGGTAGAGTTAATTTTCTTCACAGTAGCTAGCATGGTGCCATGTTTTGGATTGGTGCTGAACTCAAGGTAGACAATACTGAGATGTTTTGTTTTTGCTGAGCAGCGCTTACACAGAGCCAAGGCCTTTTCTGCCTCTTGTGCCACCCCACCAGTGAGCAGAGTGGGGGTGCACAAGGAACTGGGAGGAAACACAGCTGGGATAGCTGACCCCAATGGACCAGAGGAGATTCCATACCACATGGCTGTCAAGAGATGGTTGTTTAGCATAAATAAGTTTTAAGTAGAATGAGTTATATAGAGGTAAAATACTCAGTGATTTAGGATGTTGTTTGCCCAGCTTTACTGGCTTAGCATAAGTAGCTGGTTTAGATGAAACCTTGGGCCCATAGCTCTGAACATAGGCCTAGAGCTGTCTTTGTCTGGAATGGAGTTTGTTTTATGAGTGATTTTCCTACTAGCTGGTACAATGCTGTGTTTTGTCTTTAGTACAAGAACATTGATATCACACTGATGTTCTAATTGTTGCTAGGTAATGGTTATCCTGAGTCTAGGTTTTTTTTAGTTTTCTGTGCTCAGCCAGAGAGCAGTTGCATCAGAAATGGAAACCAGAAGATCAGGATAGCAGAAACTGCAATTCCTCAAGAACCACCTACCTGCACAGATAGAGGGAAAGAACCCAAAACCATATTAGAAGACCCTTTACCAAAAATCACCACTGGACCCAGAGTCACATACAAGGCCTGTAAAGAGCATTTGAAGGGTAGATGTGTAAATCATAAGGGTATAATGGCCTAGGGATTTCTGTTCTGAGAACCTCTCCAGAGGCACCCAGCTTGAGCTGACCTGCTGCTGTATAACTCTATTAAATAACTTTGTTTTAGAAACCTGATGACTGACACTCTGCTACGGGCACTGCAGAGTCAAGCTGGAAGGAGGAGGAAGCACACCAGAGAGGGCATGTATGTGACAATGAAGAGACAAAGAGGACACCTGTCTGCTCACTAGGGCTGCCTGCTGCAAAGGGGCTCCTGTCCCAGCAGCTCAGTTCTCGGGTGCTCTGTGTGTGACTCCTCAAACGGCGTGAGAACGCTCCGGCAGCAGCTCTTCCTTTAACACCGAACATGCTCAGCATATAAAGCTGGGAGGAGGCAAGGGAATGTCTGGAGTGATGGTTTTTTGTCTTCCCAAGTGACTGTTAGATGTGATAGAGCCCTGCTTTCCCAGAAACAGCTGAACACCTGCCTGCTGATGGGAAGTAGGAAATGAATTCCTTGTTTAGATTTGCTTGTGTGCACGGCTTCTGCGTTCCCTATTAAACTGTCTTTATCTCAACCCAGGAGTTTTCTCACTTTTACTCTTGCAATTCTTTCCCCCATCCCACTGTGAGGGGAGTGAGCAAGTGGATGCGTGGCTGGGTTTAAAGCACAGCAACTGATCTATTTGAACCAAGAGATGCCATGGTTTAGTAACAGAGAGAAAGAGAAACAAAGGAGAGGAAACAAAGGAGAGGCAGAGAGCAGATTTACCTTTGAGGAAGTAGAAAAGGCTGACACAACATGGAGTTGCACTATTTGTTGTCGAGATCCTTTTGTTTGCTTTATGGAATTCAACAACTGTTCTAACACCTGGAGCCTTAAAGAAAAACAGAAAAGAAACCACATAATTGAAAATAAAGGAAATCAATCAAGTTTTTTTATTTTGTTTTAAAACCCATAACAAAATCTATATATAAAAACCAGAGGTGGAACAAATCAACTCTTGAGCATTTTCCTTCAATTGGCATCCCTGACTGCTACAAAAAAAATTTGTGTATTCCATATTAGAATATGAACTTCCTTATATGAACATGAACTTTTTACATTTGTTTCCTTGTATATATTCACAGATAATCACTTATATCTGAGTAACGTTGAACAGACATGATTAAAAGGAACTATGTACAGGGATGATGCATTTTCACTTACAATTGAGGAAGGAGAAGGCAAAGGAAAAAGAAACGAAAATGCATTTATCTGCAGCAATTAATTCAGGTCTTGAGAAACAAGTGAAGAAAACCAACCAGCAAGCTGGTGACAGACGGGGCAAAAAAAAACCAGAGACAAAAAAAAATTCACAAAAAAAATCCACAATAAAAGCAGACAATGAAGACAGAATAAAGAAGTATAGGCAGGTCAGAAGAACAAATAAATCATGTGGCAATTTTATTGGCAGGTATTCTCATATACAAACACCCTGTCTGGAACTTACACTAAACCCCAAGCATTCAACATTGTGAAGACATCAAGACTCAGGACTCATTCATCCCACACAGGAAACTATAAAACCATCACCAGCTACAATGATCATGATCTAATGAGTGAGGACTAACTACAGTAGGCTTTGAAAATATAAAGCTATTTAATTTTAAAAGAATTCATTTGCTCTAAAGCTGCATTCAAAAATATTACCACACAAAAGAAGCAACTGCATGCAAAAATCTTCAGGAATTTTATGCCTTAGCAATCAGTGTGCTTATAAATGTGAAGCAAACCAATGCCATGCATGCAGTGAGAAAACACATAGACAAAAAACCAAGAAAAGTACTTGATCTCTTTCAAGCATTCTTGTATCTTGACAGAACTGTGTTGAGACATGCACTCTTGTTTCTCCCCATCCACTTTTTATAAAGAATGTATTATGTATTAAGCACCACAAAAATTGTGTAATATCTCTCAAAATAGCTTCCATTTTGATCTGTCTATCAAAACAAAACATTATTTTTCTGGGTTCACAGATTTTCTATGACAACAACGTCTGGCTGGATGTGCCTTTTTGCTGTCAGTAGCTTTAAAGAGAAAAGTCCAGTAATTTGGTGGTCTGAATTATGCTATTCAGATGGTTTACAGACTCCACTTATGCAATTAATTTTTTTTTTTCAGAACTGTTTTCTTCTGCATTCAATGTCAAACACTGTGACCATCTTACAACATCTTCTAAATTCCCCAGCAGTTACAGTTACTACTTTACCTGTGAGATTCTGTTATGTGGGAAAACATAACTCCAAAAAGTCGAGTTGCTGCACTGATAACAGATAATGCAGGAGGTAGTGGTTTAGGTACTGNTCCCACTGTGGGGGGAGTGAGCAAGTGGCTGCGTGGCTGGGTTTAAAGCACAGCTACTGATCTATTTGAACCAAGAGATGCCATGGTTTAGTAACAGAGAGAAAGAGAAACAAAGGAGAGGAAACAAAGGAGAGGCAGAGAGCAGATTTACCTTTGAGGAAGTAGAAAAGGCTGACACAACATGGAGTTGCACTATTTGTTGTCGAGATCCTTTTGTTTGCTTTATGGAATTCAACAACTGTTCTAACACCTGGAGCCTTAAAGAAAAACAGAAAAGAAACCACATAATTGAAAATAAAGGAAATCAATCAAGTTTTTTTATTTTGTTTTAAAACCCATAACAAAATCTATATATAAAAACCAGAGGTGGAACAAATCAACTCTTGAGCATTTTCCTTCAATTGGCATCCCTGACTGCTACAAAAAAAATTTGTGTATTCCATATTAGAATATGAACTTCCTTATATGAACATGAACTTCTTACATTTGTTTCCTTGTATATATTCACAGATAATCACTTATATCTGAGTAACGTTGAACAGACATGATTAAAAGGAACTATGTACAGGGATGATGCATTTTCACTTACAATTGAGGAAGGAGAAGGCAAAGGAAAAAGAAACGAAAATGCATTTATCTGCAGCAATTAATTGAGGTCTTGAGAAACAAGTGAAGAAAACCAACCAGCAAGCTGGTGACAGATGGGGCAAAAAAAAAAACAGAGACAAAAAAAATTCACAAAAAAAATCCACAATAAAAGCAGACAATGAAGACAGAATAAAGAAGTATAGGCAGGTCAGAAGAACAAATAAATCATGTGGCAATTTTATTGGCAGGTATTCTCATATACAAACACCCTGTCTGGAACTTACACTAAACCCCAAGCATTCAACATTGTGAAGACATCAAGACTCAGGACTCATTCATCCCACACAGGAAACTATAAAACCATCACCAGCTACAATGATCATGATCTAATGAGTGAGGACTAACTACAGTAGGCTTTGAAAATATAAAGCTATTTAATTTTAGAAGAATTCATTTGCTCTAAAGCTGCATTCAAAAATATTACCACACAAAAGAAGCAACTGCATGCAAAAATCTTCAGGAATTTTATGCCTTAGCAATCAGTGTGCTTATAAATGTGAAGCAAACCAATGCCATGCATGCAGTGAGAAAACACATAGACAAAAAACCAAGAAAAGTACTTGATCTCTTTCAAGCATTCTTGTATCTTGACAGAACTGTGTTGAGACATGCACTCTTGTTTCTCCCCATCCACTTTTTATAAAGAATGTATTATGTATTAAGCACCACAAAAATTGTGTAATATCTCTCAAAATAGCTTCCATTTTGATCTGTCTATCAAAACAAAACATTATTTTTCTGGGTTCACAGATTTTCTATGACAACAACGTCTGGCTGGATGTGCCTTTTTGCTGTCAGTAGCTTTAAAGAGAAAAGTCCAGTAATTTGGTGGTCTGAATTATGCTATTCAGATGGTTTACAGACTCCACTTATGCAATTAATTTTTTTTTTTCAGAACTGTTTTCTTCTGCATTCAATGTCAAACACTGTGACCATCTTACAACATCTTCTAAATTCCCCAGCAGTTACAGTTACTACTTTACCTGTGAGATTCTGTTATGTGGGAAAACATAACTCCAAAAAGTCGAGTTGCTGCACTGATAACAGATAATGCAGGAGGTAGTGGTTTAGGTACTGAATCCCCTTTTGCAAATTTCTCACAGATTGAGTAAGGGTCGTACTCCAGGCTGCCACCAGCTATGCTGTTACCCAAAAGGAGCTGTAAGAAGGAAAAGAGTGATAGCCATATTTCTGACAAAGTCTGAATGAGCACTGACCCAAATAACTACAACTGTATGAAAATACACTAGTACCTTTAAAATAGAACAAAGTACCTGCTCTTCAATAAATCGGTGGTCAGTGTCCTGCAGTAAGGGGCCGAGCAAAAGGAGTTCGTTCTCATGGCAGAGGGGTGGAAGCAAGAATGCAGAGGCATCAACCTGGCTATCTGCAACAGTCAAGTCACTCACTAGCTCTTTTAGAACAGCACTGAAGTTCCCTTTAAATTAAAGAAAAAATATTCAAAACTATTGGTTAGTTACTTGCCACAAGCAACTTTGGGAGAAATTTATTTATAGTGAAACAGCAACATCCATGTAACATTTCTCTTTAGTCTTCAAATGTTTAGTTAGAGAAGACCCTCTGTTAGAGGGGAAACCACAAAGTGTTTCATAAAAATGTAAGCAACATAAGCACCCACAGCAATCTAGAAGCTGAAAACCAGAATTTTTTCTTTACAAAATGGAATAATGCCATACAACTGATAAGCCAGTAAATTAGTTACATCTACAAATAAAGTAGAGGGGAAGTGGCAGTTGTGAACACAGCCATATTTTCTTCTATTTCCTGAAAATTAATGCTGTGGAATGTATTACGTAATCACAAAGGAATACTTGAACTTGGCAAGCAGAAGTAATTTAAAACATCCATAGGTCTGATAAATAGGCAAAAGCTGATGAATGCAATCCCCTATGTTAGGAGTTTGCATTCAAAAACCAAAGCAGGAGGAGTTTACTGTAGGTTACATTATGATAAATTTCACTGTAGTTAAAACTTCCACATATTTTTGCACATAATATTTCTGACAAGGTTGTACATAATACAAAAATAACTACACTGGGCATTTTGAGTCAGACTATTTAGGTCATTAAAATGCATCTTTGTAGTGAGAGAACATTTCCAGTGCTGAATCACATGTGATGAGGAAGGACTAGTGTGTAATTGTGCTGAAAAACACTGCAGAACTGATCTTAAATAATGTACTCAGTCTTTGTACAAATATTACGTAAGAATTTACCTCCAGAGCATTAAGATTGAACAGTCAAGTCCCCAAGAATTGGGTACTATCAGCACTAAGAAGTGGGGAAGGGAGAGAGACAGGCACTTAACACCACATATCCCATTCTTTGCATTCAGTTTTGTTGTTAGCTGATCACACAATTACATGTTTACACTGAAGTGGTTCATAGTTTTTCAACACATGGAAGTTTCAAAAAGTGGGACAACCCAGTTTGCAGCACTTCAGGAGCACAAGCAGAGTGATTAGCATAGTTAGAGCTGGTAGCTGCGACCAGCCACTTAACCCTTCCTGGAAACAGAATCCATTCTGAGAAGCTGACTTTCTCTCCCGTACCCCTCAAACTCCTGGCCCTATCAGCCTGTCTCCCCTGCAGACATCTGTTGCTTTGCATGCCTCCCTGACTAAGCAACTATGTAATTTTTCCAAAATACTGTACTCAAATCTAAATGCAAAATGTTTGCCCTATCAAATATATTGCAAGGTGCACAGATAATGTGTGAAAGGAATAGAAATTGAGCCTTTAAAAAAACTACAATAGATAACAACTAGAAACTGTTCTTTCATCATTACTCATCATGACAAAAATTCTTTTTAAAAATCCCCTTCCTATGAAAAATACCAGCTTTCGAAATAAAATTTGATGGAGATACTTAGCACTTTTTAACCAAATAAAGGTTTATTTTAGTCCCAGACAGTTGGCAATCCTCAACACTTCAAACAATATTACCCCAATGTAAAGCAGTTCAAAATTTTAAGCCAGAATGCTCTTTCAGCATTCTAGCTATTCATCTTATCCTATTAAGAAAGAGAAGTGAATGCCTGTATTCAATGTTATGGTTTAAACAGTGGAACATAACAAGGACAAAAAGCTGAAGAATGAAAAGAACCCTAATGAGTTGTCTGACAATACATATTAATTTCACACAACAAAAAACATCAAGAAATCTAATGGAATTCAAGCTACTGAAATTATTTTTGTGAAAATTTCAGTTTGGACAGTATAAAACTTTTTATATTAACTCATAAGAAATAGATGTTTAGCCTTGAAAACATGAGTACATTATAATCCAAAACTAATGACTCATGAAAATGATCACAAATACAATTTATCATCTTAGAACCAGCTTTCCTCAGCTTAACAAGTTCATCAAGTTCATACTTTGGATCAGATAAATTACAAGTGTTATCCATTCATACACAATAGAAGACAGCAACTAAAACATGTTAAATGTATTTCACCAATGTCCAAGTTTACCTAATATGTTCTTCTCAGATCTGTCACTGCTGAAATACTGCAAAAAATCAATTATGATTCATGCATACTCACGGCAAACCTTTGTAAAATTCTGCTGTTTGAGCAGATATGATTTTTAATGATGACAGAAAGCAGTAAAAGAACCATCAACAAGGCAGAAAGTGAGCAGGGAAGGACCAAGCAGAGCCTAAGCAAGCCATAGTATCTCAGGCCTCAGAAATCTAAAGGCATGCACTGACAAAGAAGCTTGGGTATATGAATAGTCTGTTTTCAATGGTTTATATTCCTGGCTATTTTGTTTTGTTCCTCTTGTACTAAAGAAAAACAAGTTTTGCACATTATTTACAAATACTAAAAGCTTGAGTTACAACTCCTGGTAAATTTTTCCATCATCAAGTTTCTCAAAAAGAAACAACTTACAGATTTCTATCATCTGGCTAACAGCCTGGACTGAAGAAAACAAATACAAAAGAAATAAAACCATGAACTGGTGAAAGCTTCTCAATCAGTGTGTCACTCTGAGCCATGTAAAATGAGCCCTGCTGTGCAACACAACAGTACTCCTAATATTGTTCCTATTTATAATGACTAAATTTAGACATTGAAAAAAACATCCCTAGTGATAGTTTCCCCAAACAATTCATTTTAAAAATTCCCAGTAAAGACATACAGCTTCTGCATGAAGCTACCATACTGGAAATAATATGGAAAGAATGGTATTTGTTTCAAGTTTTACCTTAGAAACTTTTCATTGCACTTTTTTTTAAGTTACTTTTTAAAAAATGATGCATACCTATGTGTTAAGATATATAAAAAAAAGTTCTGGCAACGTATGCATTTCCATTCCTTCCCTACTCTCATACTGCTGTATGAACACCTCTGAGACTATACCTGTCAAATTATTGTTTTGATTCTAAGGCTATTTTCAAAGATTTCAGCAGGATGCCCACTTATTTATAACAAACTTTTCAAGTGTTTTCTTTATTTATTGGACTAGAATGCAGCATCCTCAGCTAGGCTACTCTCTCACAAGAGGTACGTTTTACAGGTCACACTGCCAGACACTGTATTTAAAATGAAGTTAGAACACGCGCAAAAAATCCCAAACACACCAAGAAACTGCCAAACCCAGCCATACCCAAATATTTGCATTCTGTAACATGTCACTCCTGTAATACAAGAACAAAAGGAATAACTTGCTCTCAGGGGTGGAGGTGTAATTTTCAGTCACAAATGAGTATTATACACCAGGCTTCATTATGTACATACTTCTAACGTGACAACACCTTCAAGGTACAGGTCAGGGATTTGTCCCAATTCTCTTAGCAGTTACCACTAGATGGAGCAGATTATTTGAGTAAGGATTCCCTCCAAGATAGAGAGGACACAGCTAATTTAGAGCATGGTTGCTCCATGTTGTCTCTGTCCTGAAGAATACCCTGTACTTCTCTTTACAGCTGACAAAAACTCTATGGTTCCTTACTGCAATCCATAAACTACTGTACAGCAGACAATTTAAAGGCAACAAAGACATTAAATATTTTAGCTGACAGTTAGACCCATCCAACTGCAATGCATAGTTAATGGGTCAGAGGCCTAGATTCTTTTTGTTATGTTCTCCTATAAAAAGTAAGGCAATCCCCAGATTTTGTTGAAATTGTTCTTTAAATGCAAACCTTTTATCCACAATCTGCACAGGATCAAATTAATATATCTGAAATATATGCTTAGTTAAATCAATTAATTTGAATTCTTTCAATGGTCTATATGCAATTTGTTTAAGCTAAAGTTACACCTTTGAGAATTAGGGTTTAATGGAAAAATAAAACAGGCATCAAAGAAAATAAATTTTCCAACTAGTTTGAAATTGAAACACTGTCTAACTTCAAGTTTCAATCAAAAATAGAGCAAAAGTGTCTATTTGTTACAGAGGTCTGTATTGGTATTAGAAGGGAGAAAAGATCATGAACACTAGCTTTTCAAAACCACAGTGACTTTGCTACAATTCATCAAACTTAAATAGAGGGAATAAAATTTGTTTTTTAGAAAAGGTGGAAAGAACTTTTGCTGCTTGAATATGTGTTGGACAAAAACTTAAAAATGAGTGATGGTATTTTTAATGGATTTCTCCTTGTATGGAAATACATACCTTCATAGGCCTTTGGGGGCAATACTGCTAGTAATTCATAAAGTTTCTGTCTGTAAACCGTTGATGGTGTTTTTAAGGAATTTCCATATGATTTGTATATTGAAGAAAGCCTTAAAATATAAAAAGCACATCAGAGATAGCAGGGACTTTAAGTTTTATGTAAGATCCCAGTTGCATTCGTACCACATTACTGAATGCTTTTAAAATCTATACATATTAGAAGTACATTTTGATTTGCAAAACTGATAGTAAAAGGAGACCAATTTATTTCAGATATTCTGACAGAATGTCTGTTGTCCATTTCCACGTATTATTTCCATTTAATACTAGAGAAATAAACAAGCTTTCTACTTCCTTTGATTGCACCTATATTTATGACAACAAACTTTTGTGGGTATATTTCTCTAAGTTAGATCTTAGAACTCAAATGCACTAAATTGTTCTATATTCAAAAGGCAAAAGTTTAATAAAACCCTTTCCAGCTTAAATCTGAAATTAAATACAAAAAATATCCATGTCTAAAAGATGTTTTTCCAAGCATATTCTTGAACTTAATTTCTTATTTAATAAAAAATAATGATATATAAGTGCAAAAGTGTAAGTTTAATTAAAAAAGCAGTATATAAAAACTGACTTTAAAAACCCTCGCAAGAAAGTCTTCCTTAGATTTTTCACATGACACTGTAATCTGCAAACACAAACTCTGATTTTTGCCTCTTGAAAAGAAAGTTCTTTAGAAAGTGCACTAGTCAAATACAGATTACTCTAGCTTTTCAAATAAGAGTTTTATACACACACTTACTGCGTCAATAAATCAACAGCGCTTGGGAGAGGAGGAAGAAGCCTCTGAACAACATCATCCGTAAGAAGACCAGCACAGTGGGAAACAAAGCTTTTAATAGCTAGAAAAGGAATTGGATTTCAATTTACTTAGTGTAAGATATGTTGAAAAAAAAAAACAACACATTAGCAAAGTAATTACATGACTACGTAACTAATAATGTGTAAAAGTAGAAATAAAAATGTCAGATGCCCTGTTTTAGTGTCTCAGCTTGTACATTCATATCCTGACTTTTAATTGCATATATAAATGCAATTATTTTTTTTCATTTTGTTATAAACTAAGTGGTGGTATCTAATTCAACTTCATGATAATTACATAATAACAATAAAAAGAAAACAGGAGGATGATCAAGTGACCTACTGCTTACTTTACTAGTTTTCCATTAAAATTTAGTTCAATTATTGTACTCTAGGAACCAGTTATTATGTATATAATTTATAGAAAACTAAACTTGAATTTAATTTCCAAAAGCACTTAGAAAATATACCACATTAAATACCTATTTTCTAAAGAAAAATAAATTTTAAGGTTAATTGTTTAGGTAACGCTAAAATGAAATTACTATTGAATTCCACACTTTGTGATGTATCTTAATAGTTAGAGTGAAGAGTGCTTACTATATACCAGGGTTGTCATTTCCAGAAAGCAAAATACCCTTTAGTGCTCTAGAATATGAGTCTGAAACGTGTTAAGTATTTGAAGATCACTGGGACAACTTCTTGGAAATCCAAATTCACAATACTTTTTGATAAAAAATTGCAGCCTCCCAGAGAGCAGCCACATTCAAAGTGCTCTTTCCTGGTTGAGAATTGCAACTACCTGATTGTAATTTTTACCCAAGTCTTTCCACTTTCACAAACATGTTTGAATGACTCACCAATTCCATTTTACTTATAGTAAGTTACCTGGTAGGAAACAGAACCACTATTTTCCAAAAATAATAGACTGAATAAACAACAGAACTTACCCTGCTTTGGATCTTCAGTCATTATTGTGATTTGTTTGCTAAATAGGAGAAGCAACCTTCCTGATTATCATTTATTGCTTGAAAATCAACTGATTAGAAGAAGGAGAGGAAACACTCTCCTAGGTTTTTCGTTTGTTTGTTTGGTTGGTTGGTTGGTTGGTTTTTTGGGTTTGTTTTTTTGGGTTTTTTCCACAAAAATGGAACATATGTTTATATATAAATACTGATATACAAGCATGTACGTTGGGGAGTGAATATAGCCTTTACCATCTAGTGAAAAAAAAAATCAACATGAAGTGTCCTTGTACTTTCAGAAGGAAAATTAACTAAGAGCCCAATTATAAATATGCAGAGCAAGACAGTAAATCCTGCTTACCACAGAGGGCACCAGCACGACCTTCCAGTGTTACTTGCCAGGTAAATGCATCTCCTCGTGTCTTCTCTGTTTCTAGGTCTTTAGGAGATGATGGAAAGATGCACTTCCACAGTAACAGCACTCGTGGCAGATGATGTTGGACAACTGCAGGACCTGTAAATGTTGGCAGTTGTCGGGACAATGCAAAGATTAATAAAACTATATTTTCTTTCCTTTTTTTTATTGTGTTCACAAAATCTTTACAGGAATGAACAAAACCATATGCTACTTTCCCAGCCTTGTCATATGTAATTTCTCAAATATTTACTGTTTTGTTACTTCATTTTCATACATAACTATATATCCGTTGACACATTTACTACTGTGTTACCAAGCCAACGACAATCTCTGTTTTTACAAAGTACAGACCCTGTGGATCACCAGCATAAAAGAGATGTAAGGATTAATAGGGGTGTTCAGAAAAGCAAACATTTGTTTTAGGTTAATTAAGTATAACACATTAAGAAAAAACTGGGAGTTGTCGGGCAGAAGTAATACCTGAAAACTTTTGAAATATGACCATAGCCAATGAAATACATTCCTCATTAGTAATTAACTGATCACAGTCAATAATCTGACCATTAATACATCTCAGAAAGTTCTCTAAGATTTCAAATGCCTGACAAGAGGGAAATACAAATGATTCGCTCATTTTTTGCTGTGACATATATTTTAAAATTCTTCATGACCACTAAGACATTTGGTTAGATTCATTCTGAAATTTATTACCTACATTTAATTAACAGCAATCCCACTCCAATCACTCTTTTTCAGACATTGCTCCCAATAGCAAATTTGAAAGAAATAACATTTATCTCAGCAAGTTTTTCTAAATATTCCAACATTTGGGGGTTTTTAAATTATATTGCAGCAGTAAATTGGACAAAACTTCAGTCTAAAAATCAGAGAAAGAGCACCAAACTCCTTAATGTAGATTAAGGAAAAATGTAGAATGCTACTACCTAATGTCATGAGAGCAGCTATCAAGAGCCATCCAGCCTGCATTCGCTGCAGTGAAATGCGACTGTTCTGAGAAGCAGAACACAACAATTCCTCTGCTACTGTCATGATGACCTTCAAAGCAAAAGAGAAAAACAGAGCATCACATTTTGATAACTACCAATTGTTTTTTTAAATACTATTTGGTGTAATACTTAATCCTATTCTCTTGCTCCCAGAGGAAGAATGGCATCTTTCTCTTACACTATGGCAATAAACTCAGGCTCATGAAGTTGCAAGTCCTGATTTCAGTACTAGTCTGGGATGGCTTCAGCAGTTCTCTGGAGTACTAGATGAGCTCCTTTGCTGCTTTGTACCATCTCTTTTATCAGCAGTAAAATGACAACTGATAATTTCCACAGGAACATGCATTGGAAGGATAGAACTGTTCTGATATTCTATTTGTGTCACAATGTATTCATGACATCTACAAGTTACAGCTCCTCAGAAGAAAGGGTGAGCGTGGTAATTATCTTTTTATCCTTGTTTCAGAATCTAGTCTATCATTCTCTCTGACTTTTTCTCAAATCAACAAACAGTATGACCGACAAACAAATTAAAATTAATCCTATTTATCTTCTCCAGAATAATTGCACGTGCCCAGTTTGTGCTAAATGGAAGGTGACTCGGCTTGTTACCAAAAGGCACCTACAACTTGCATGGAGGAACACCCTGGTGTCCATGCACAATCACCACAGTATGGCTACAAATGCTATAAGTATTCTGCATGCAGTTTGCTTCAGTTATGTTTCTCATATGCTAAAAAATATCTTACAACTTGCATTATGTCCAGTCTCCAAAACAAACTGCTCATAAGTCAGTATTCCAAGCAAGAAGTGTCATTATCAAAAGTATCATTAAAAAGCTTCAGTGTAGAAAACATCCTTATATAAACCTTTTTCACACTTAAAATGTCATGAAAGGTTGCACATGAAAGTTTGTTCCATGAATGTTTGAGATTTTTACACTTCAAAACTTCATTTGAAGTCTTTTTTTCCAACCTGAAAGTATTAGTTTCCCCAATTCCATAATGCTACCAGGTGGTTGTAAAAGAAGAAATGTATTTGGATAGATTCCTAAAAGAGTTAATACATTTGATTCTAAAATAAAACAGTACCTTTTTAAAATTATACTAGCAAAAATCACTAAAGACTTAGTGTACTTAAACTACCTGTAAAGCATACATGCTAGAAAGAATGTAATTTAATGATTTCTGACAATTCTCTGTGTACTAGGAGGAATGCCTTATATTTGAAGGATTTTTTAAAACTGAATTATAAGCAATAGGATTGAATGTTAAAGATATATAAACACATTAATTATTTTATTATATTCAGGCCCCATCTGCAACTCTAACTGCCCTCTCAAAGGATAATCCATAAATATAAAACAGCTTCTCTACACATCACTATTGTCTATGTTTGATATTTCCTTCTCAAGACTGCCCTATTTAACACTGGTCTCTTTCTGCTCCTCAGAAGAGGAGCTTGTCTGGAATCTGGCAGTGTTCCTAGGAAAGAGGAGAAAAAGCTTTTTGTCAACTGTTCTGTTCCTCCCCCTGCAGCTTAGTACAGAATAGTGTTCCTCCCATGTTTTTCTGTACCCTCCCATACCTCCTCCCTAGCCCTATTTCATCCTATTATATTCCTCCAAAAGAAATCTTTGTTAAGAATTTCACTTCTCTGTTAAACAGAAACTTCAGCCCTGCTCAGGTGCATAGTATTTGAATGGCACTTCTTATCTATGTAAGTGGACAAAGTACATTCATTTTTTTTCTCCCCACATGATCTTTCAGCAATCACAAGGTAAAGTTATCAGTCAAGACTGAATGTCCAGAACGCTCTTAATGTCCACTGATGCTGAAACAGATATTTTCAGAAGAAAGAATGTAAGTTTCTACATTATGCAAAAAATTAGCACGTACTGCTGATATTTGTGATCCAACATAGTTTTCCATACATGAGTAACTCAGTGGATAAAGTTCCCATTAAGATGGAAACAGCTCCTTCCCCCAGTCTTTATTTCTACAGCAGCTTATCCTTAAAACTTCAGAGTACAGCGACGTCTATCTGTGCTAGGGAGGAGATTGGCATCTTAGACTGAGTTAATGCAAGAAGCTGATTTCTGTTCTGTTCTATAAAACAAAATAAAAGTGTGTATCTGTTGGACTTGACCAAAGATTTCCAAGATAATACATAATTGCAGTTATTGTAAGCACTGACTAACCTGTTCATTTGAGAGTTATTCCAAATAAACAGGAATTTCTGCTCCCAGTACATGTGAGAAAAACACATGCTTATTTGCACCATGGTGTGCTTCAAAGTCCTCTTCTTGAGGAACCAGAGTATCTCATCAGTATCACCGGGTATTGTGATCATATCACAAAGAAAACATGCAAATACCACTGCAAAAAAATATAAGAACAGCCCACATGTAAAGTATTCAGACCGTACCTTCCCTTTTCCATGTGGAATTCCTAAAGGACAATGTTTTACTGCACCCAGCAAAGCGGCAACAGCAAAACTATAGCCAGATACTGCTTCTGGGCAGGACTTCAATGCACTGAGGCGTTCCATGCAACGGTCCAACAGCAGGGACACGTAAGAGGGCAGTGCTACTGCGATACAGCGCAAACACCACGCTGCTGTCAGCCTCACTGAAATGCTGGCATGAAGAGTGACAGAAATTACTGCTTCCAGAACGCCTGAAAAATAAAATGCATAAACGCACTTAAGAAAGAGGCTAGCAGACTGTGAAACAAGCAAAAATGTATAGACAGGACTGGCAAGCATAACACGATGCAATTTTTATACTTCCCTTGAAAAAGTACTGCTGTTTTTTATTTTTAAGTGATTGTAACCAATTTAAATAATTTAGTTCTTTTTAGAAAAATTTATCCTGGATGAAAAGTGACATTAGAGAGAAATCTAACTTACTGCACAGTTATGCCCCAACAAGCTCAGAAAACATCTGTAAGCTTCTGTAAGGAAGCAGAAATCCATGCCATGGATGCAGCTAAATGCAAACAATAAAGGTACCCAGCTCAATCCAACTATTTTATTTTAACCATTATGAAGTGTTGGACCTTAAATACAACCCTTAATGGAGTAAAATTTAATAGAGATGATTTTTTTTTAAATTAACATACTTGTACAGGTTAGGAAAGATACAGAACTCTTTAGAAAAGGGCTGAAATTTTCCTACAGCATGTAAGGCAGTCAACTTTTCCTTCTTCCTCTAACCCTCCTTTTTAAGTTTATTAGAAGAAAACCGAAAATAATAAAAGAACTATGGAGGATCCTGGTTAGGAGATTGAGTACCAGAAGAATAGCCATAGGAAATCAAAGAAGAGCACAGTGAACAAACTAATATAAATTTAATTTGTACTCTGGTTCACAAAGTAACTCAGGGCTTGTACCTGTACTGGGGTCTTGCAGTAATGGTGCTGCTGTAGTTCCTAAGCCATGAATGAGACTTCCAAGTTCCTGAAGTGCACACACCAGCACATGCTGACTCGCTGTTACATCTGTCATATTAATTTTTGTTTCCAAGTTACTGTCACTCATTGCAGCGTCTGAGAACACAATACAAGAAAATCAGCATGAAACCATTACCAAAATCAAACAAACAGATGGGAGAAAGGTTTTTGCCAAGAGAAGTGGTTTATACTACTAAATGAGCTTTTACCATTAGCATTTTATTACTGTTTTCATAAAAAGTTACCTTCACTGAGACAAGTACATTACTTTTACTGAAAGGCTGAAAGGATGGTGTAGTAACATCTGTGAGGGCAAGAGTGTGGATAAATGGAAAATACCAAATTGCTTATCTTTACATGATGGGGAACAGTAGCTAGCCAGAAGAGTGCTATTGTCTGCCCCACCAAAAATAACTTGAAGAAGACATACTTTGATGTAACCTGCCAGATTTTACTGCATTGGAGGAAAAAAGCAAGGGAAGAAAAGTCCGAAATCCTACAAGAGCAAGCAAGTGAGAAGGCAGAAACATGGAATGAAAAGGGAGGGAAAAATACGATGTTTTTTGAAAGTTCATCTTTTGAGACACAAATCATTATGTCTTTTTAGACACAAAAAAATCTAGATATTTAAATCAGATACAACATGCAACTGTACATCAGAGGACAACAGGTTATGTCCAGGATTCTCTTTTTTCTTCTCCAGAAGGAAAATCGTGGAAGATCAGAGGCTTTTTCTGGAAGCAGTGTACAAGACCTTATCATCTGTTTTCTCCAGGAGAAATGCTCATTTGTCATTTAGGAACAAATGTTTCTCTTTTGAACCTTCAGTAGTGTCAACTGCTCTGAATAGAAAGGCAGGATCTGAATAGACATGGACTATCTGTGAACCTAACATACTTTACAATACTGTCTGTATACTATTACTGCAATTATTTCATTTGTTAATGGTTAAAATTACATTTGCTAGGAATGGAGTGTTAAAAAATCTGAATATACTTGTGTGGGTACACACGTACAAAAACACAGACACACACAAAAAATAACCAGCCCAAGCTAAAAACAAAGCAGTCCATCAAAAGCCCTCTACATTATCATGGTAATAAATCAGCACTATATATTCTATTTCTGAAGACTCCGGATTAGGTAGTTGGACAATCATTTAAAAAAGGAAAAACAGAGGCCTGAATGGATAATCTTGTTAGACCCATACCTACAACTTTCTTCAGTTTCCAGATGGCCTGACAAATCTCCTTGGCAGCTGCAATCTGAGCCTTTTCCCCAAGCAGGCCTCCTACTGTAGCTCGAAGGATGAATGAAACACAGCGGCGACAGCCGACAGCATCCATCGGACTCTGAACAGCCTTAGGGTGAGACTGAGACACAAGGTCTAGAATATGGGATAGGAAGGTAGGGAAGTTCCTTTCAAGCCATTGTGCTCCTAATGTAGAGACAAATACCACATATGCCTGAAAGAGATTTGAAAGGAAACATATTATAGAGCAAAATATCTGGAAATTCACTAATTATCCCACATACATTTTTTAAATCTTCACATTGCCACAACTAGAACACTAAATATACATTTATGCATCCATAAATCATATGTTCTCACTTTTAGGTATCTGCAATTTTTTATATCTATATATTGTTTTAATATTTCATAATAATTTAAATTGCTATCAAAACTGCTATGGGTCCTTTCCAACTCAGAATATTCTGTGATTCTGCACTAGTAATATTGCAGCCTGCTTTGACTGTAAGTTATTTCAAGCTGCTTGTCCATGTCATCTCATTCCAGAGTGTGAGAAATGGCAGTTTACCCTGCACGGGCACTTGTTATGTAAAACATTGTGTTTGGTCTCACTGAACAACAGCTTCCAGCTATTTAGCATTCTGCACATGAAACCCAAATTTAATGTATGAATGCATTTTAAGAACTACTATGTTACGAAACTATAACCCATAAGCCAGAGAAAATTTGGTTATTAAGGGTCTGAATCAGGGAATATTTGCAGCCCCCAAGCACTGTTCTTCAACCCAATGAATTTTAATAGTTTGCCTTGCAATAGAGGTACCATAAAAAGACTATGTTTGTCACCACAAAGAGAAAGAATGCAGAATCACTTTACAAATCTAATCACCACAAGACCATTTATTTTGCCACATAATAAGCCCCCCTACAGTTGCCTTCTATGTGCATGTGTTGGATTTTTTTAATGAATAGATCAAGAAAACGGAATGCAAAATATGAGAATTGCAAATGAACACAAAAAATTCCTCATAAGAAAGTTCACAACTACTGCTTATATCAATCAACTTCTGTATTTGCCTCATGCATGCTTTGTCTTGTGTCTAACATTAACAACAAAATTATTCATGTGAAAGAAAGGGCACTATTGTAGACAAAATAATTATACTATTAGATCCTGTCAGCAGCTTCTTGTTCTTGACAAATACTACTTAGGCTCCACAATGCATCAGTACATTACCCTGGTTTTACAGATTTGAAATCTGAGGAATTTAACAGGTTAAAGACTTTTGAAGAGTGATACTGCCATGGCTTCATTTTAAACTCTGTCTTGAACTTGGCTTGAACAAATATAAAATCTTCCATATGGAAGAAGTCATCTTCAGAGCCTATCTGATTTTTAAATTCATAATAAGTCACAATTCACTAATTAATCCATTTTATAACTGCAAGGGTCTTCTATTCACAAGCACGAATATTCACAATTTTCCAAGCTTTTTTTGTAGAAATATTTCAGTATTTAAACTGTTCTGGTACAGTTTGAGTATACCATCTAGCACAGGTACTACTGTGTTAAGAGAGATATGTGTGAAAAAGGAGACAACTTCCAAAAACCAGTACAAACAGTCAAAACATTGAATTGAGATATCTGATATATACCTGGAAAACTAATAAAACTACCATGTATATAGAACACCCGAGAAATCTCTGGCATGCATTTTCTAAGCAAATAGCTGTCAAAGTATTATTGTTCCCCAGCTTTTCTGTTCTCTCTGCCTAAAGTTAATGCTTCCACTCAGCACGACCTGAGCACAGAAGACAACTTGTAGCACCTTCTAGCTGTTTCACTGCAAAATCTGGCAGCTTGTATCAGTAATCCAAGCTAATTTAAAGATCTTTTGCACAGAAGTTGAAATGTACTGACAAACTGTCTTACTGGCAAAGGTGGTTATCATACAGCGGTGGGACTGTAACATACTAAAATAATCACAGCTATTTGATACATAAATGTTCATCATGACCTTTAGTCTTGATTCATGGGTTTCACATTTGAATATCTATAATTCAGCATGTTTACATACATTTAAGATAATATTTACAGGATGAAGCCAGCCTGATATTATTTGAAAAATTTATACTGTTTTTACCAGCAGGCACTACATGGCCTGGCTTCAGTCCTGTTCAGTTTACAAGAGTCTATGCTTTGAGCATCTTGGAAAATTGCAAAACAGATGCTGTGTTTTTAACACTAAATTCTGTTTTCCTTACTTTTCGTGCACTTACTCAAAGCAGAACCATCCTTTCAGAATTAGACTCTGAATTCTCTATACAGAAAGAAACTAGTTCAAGTTCAAACATTTCTTGTAACTTCTCCCTTTAATTTTCAAGCGTAAGAAAATAAGCTTTAAATTAAAAAATTGAGGAGTTTATTTATATGACTCATTTGAAATTCTTATCATGTGAAGCTTTCACAAGCAGTACATATTTAATTTTTAAAATGTCAAACTCTTGGGTAAACAATAAGCAACATCAGAAATCTTTTTTCTTTCCTCTCTAGCATGATTCATGACGTAAATCCTTATCTTCAAATAAATACATTTCATTAAAAATACAAAAAAAGGATGAAAGAAGATATATATACAGAGCAAAGCAATTATACAAATGTTTATCAATCTCAGAAAATCATAACTGATGTAATCCAAACCTGAGTGACTCCAACTCTAACATCTCTGCTGACTGAACTGATCCCTTTCAACATATCACCACTGGCTCGTAGAAATCCACAACTTCCACGCAGAAATCCAGTTCCCAATAGCTCCAGCACATCTTCCAAAGAGATTCTGCGCAAGTTATGCTTGGTGGATGCTAAGAATAGATGCACGTCTTTAGAGGAATAGTTCAAAAACCTTGATATGTTTTAGAAGCAGAGTTTCAATTCTCTTAAATTTGCACAAACTCAGAAGCACAATCAAATCCAAATATTGTTTGAGCATAGCTTCACAAAAAAAACCAGGACATTTTAGCTCTCAATGCTCCAGCAAAGCACAATATTTCTCAAGTTTTTCTGCTTTAGCTACCTTTAAGTAGTTGAAGCCATTACTTAATATGCATACTTACATTTACCCACCCTCAGTATTTACCATCTATGTCCCCTCTGCAAAAAGCTCTGTCAGGTCTACTCCTACCACCTACAGCTTCATGAAAGCCTTGGTTCTTACATAGTCCTGCTTACCAGCAAAGACAACCTCAACTCCAAACCTCAGACAGGGCAGATCCCTCTCTGCTACATTTAGCCAGGTAAGGGCACAGCTACAGGTTCTCTTAGAAAAAAAAAATCAAGTCACCTTAGCATTAAGATAGTTCTCTAAAAGAGTGAGAAAAATAAAATATGCTTGCAATTGTTTAGGAGAATTATCCATTCCCAATTCCTATTCCAAAGCTTTATTTCTTCATAGAAAGTTCATTTAAAATACATGCTGGGACATGTACATGTCAACTTAGCATGATGACAGCACACTGTGCAAACTGACCTAAAATTTTCACTGCATTTTTCATTCTCTTTCAAGGATTCAAATGAGAAAACAAATGAGAGGATTTGAGATAAAGATGTCCAGAAAAAAATAATTAAACAGGATCCCCTCAATATCAGGAGGTTATCAGACTCAATGCACAAATTTCAGGACTGCCAATTTCTTTATGTGCTGCTCCTTCCCCCTCTCCCCAGCTCCTTCTAGTCCCCATCTAGCTTCTGCCCCACTTAGTTCTAACTTCTTTTTAACTAAGAATAACTAAAATAAGGACAAAACTCCTTGAAACAGCCAACCAAATAATTTATAAGCTTCTTATATAACCTTATCTTAGGGCCTTAGAAATAACAAGTACATTGCTTACATAGATTAAGGGAAACTAATGAGTCTATAAAGAGGTCAGAATATGATTTTTTTATCTTATTGAGAAAAGATAAGTGCTGATTTTTTTTTTCTATAACACAGTAATTCTCTCTAAAAATTTCTGGGGGAAATACTTTGTAAACCAAGACTTCAGAGTCTACAATGCAAATACACAGCCTCAAGTATTTTGAAAGACAGTAAATTTGGCTTAAAGCCATGTCATTTTGTCATTTGCTGGTTATTGCACTGAAGGTCTTCTCTGTTGCCATTAAAAGCAGAACAATTCAGCTTGAATCACAATTATCCTGCATGTTGTTATATTTTGCTTAGATTACAGTTAGATATTTAGCTGGAGGCTTCTAAGACTAAAGCCACTCAGTCTGAATCACACAAAGTATTGGAGATAATAACTTTGTGCCAGGATGCTTCAGCTAACTCAGGTACTGTATGTGAGAAATAACTGTTAGATGGTTGTTGTGTGAACAAAACTGCCTGCTAATTTCTGCTTCTGGTCATACTTATACTTCTATCCACTGACAATCCAGGTATTGCATTAATTATTGCAGAAAAACAGCTTGAAGGTATCCTTAACTTTTTAGTTTGACAGAGAGACTGCCTCAAATCTTAGTTATTTCTAAACTGCTTAAATTAATCTTGCTTTTCAGTTCCTGAAGTTACTAATTTCTTTCCATACAACTACAATCTCAAAGCAGAGGAAGTTTTACTAACTACTTTACATTGTTCATTATTTTATAAATAGATAGATAAATAGATAGATAGACAGACACAATCAGAAACAGTCTTCACAAGAAAAAAGTTAGAAAAAAGACCAAACCAGAGATATGAACAGTCGGAAGAAGCTTACAATGTGATTTTACTTCAGGCTTCAACAGAACTTGAGAGTTTCTTATCATCTGACAGATTTTTATAGGTGAGGAATCAGCAAAGAAAGCACATACTTTACCTGTTATCTGCTTAGATGTTAGAGCTCTAGCTAATATTGTGCCTAAAAGTTTTGAAACTGCTAATCGTACATCATAATTGGAACCTTCAAAGGATTTAAAACATAAGGTAACAACACTATCCAGGTCTGTACTCCACATAAATACTGCTTCATTCTGAAGTTCAAGAAGACACTAGACAAAAAAAGGGAAATAAAAGTGTTTTGACATGGAAAAAGACTCAGTAAAAATTTCAGTTTGCTGCATAATACGCTGAGCTCTCCCTAACAAAATAAGCACCTTGCTTCAGAGTAAAATTACTTGATTTTTTTTCTGCCAAGTTAATTTCAAAGAAACACAGATAAGTAAACAGTGTTTTTATTTCTGTGTTCATTAATCATTAAAACAGAATTTTATGTTTTAGGAGGCTACTTAAACCAGCTTCTGGAGGAGTTTACCTTTGCAGCAGCACAGCGGACAGCCATGGATCGATCTGTCAAACACGATCGGGCAGCTTTGTAAATATCTCTATGACAGGGGATAGCAGCAGCTCCTAAACCATTTAATATATTTTGCAAACTAAGCATGATTTCGTAACGACCTTGAGACTGAAAAATGAAAAAGAGAAATGTTAAAGCTTTGTAACCTTAAGTTCTTTGGAAATACAAAACGCCAACTACTGAAATAGGTAAAAAATGGTGGGGTGTTTTAGAGATCTATTTACACTGAAATAAGTTAAAGCAGACAACTTGCCCCAAAAGTCTATAAGCAAATGAAAATAATTCTATGTTCTATTGAAAAGCAATAATTATAAGCATAAAACCCGAAACATAAAGTATGAGCTATAGAAAAAATGTTCTCATTAATAATGCAATTAAATTTTCTAATTTATCAAGTACTTTCATGAAATCAGATAGAGAAATGCTGTGATCCATCCTTTTACAGTCATAATCCATTAACTCTAGTACTTCTTTAGAATTTAGACACTGATTTTTATCTGACTTTTCACAACTTTTTTTTTTGTATTCTGGTCTCATGCATTTCCTTTTATTCATTGGTCCAGTTACCAACAGTAAAAATCCTTTTATTTTTCCAATCATTTTTTAAACATGCTGTTCCAATACCTCTGCATTCTTCATTGCTTTTAGCACATTCCCAACGGTGTCAGTAAAACTGTTTCCCAAAATTCTTCCCAATTTTTTGTATAAATAGCCCAAGCATACCACCGCAGCACTAAAACAAAAGCAAATCCAAAGACGCGTGAAAATGGATGCACTAAGAGATGAAAGGGATTAAGATGACTGAAGTAATCAAGGTGCAAACAGCAAAATAACTAAACAGGATGTCCCAAAAATGTAAGTGGATCATCAGAATGGAAAAAAAATGGTCTGTATGTGGCACATACCCTCTAGAAGAAATGCAGATACAAGGGTTGCAGATACAACTTGCATAATACAAGAATTCAGGTAAGACAATCCTTCTGTACATTTTACAAGAGGAATACAATTTTCATATCCACATTTAGACCTTAACATGAATTTCTTAATAAGCATGCTCTGTGTCATGCTGCAGCAGATGCCTGAAGAAGTAGTCAGGGACAGGAACAGGTTTATTTACAACTTGATGGTTGACAGTAGACTGCAAATGGTCTAGTAACTACAATTCTGTCATTTATGTATCACAATACATAATAACGAAATTCCTTGAAGGAAATAAAACTATAAACCTATGTCCTTTTCACTGTAGACAGATTCTGATTTTAACATTAAGGTGAAAACCTGACAACTGGAACTCTGTGTGCTCACTGGCCTTTCCTTTAGCAAATGCAAAAAATGCTAATATTGAGGGGAAAAATAACAAAAAAAAAGAGGTGCCTAGTGAAAGAGCATCTTCATTTGAATAATTACTTAATGAAAAAACACTTTGGTTTTGTATTGACAGATCTACAACTAAACCAATTAATTTCTTGAATACAAGGAGAAGAAGAATTGTATGTTTAATCAGCTTTCAGCTCTTTTCCAGACCTACTTAAATATGCAGACATTGCTCAGCATCCCATTCAACAAAGTAACATTTTGCTTATTCCCCAACTGAATTAAAGTTGCACATATATAATTTTAAATTTTCATACTGAATATACTCTTAATTAAAAAAATACATTTAATATTCACAGTAATTCCCTAAATGTACAGTAAGAAAAACAAACCTAGTATCCTTTCTCTCTTATCATACCACAATATTGCTTTCATTAAAAACACAGTTTTTGTTACTGCTTTTATCCAATTCAGTACACACCAACAGTTGGGATTTAAATTTTGTTCATGGTGTACTCGGGCATAAAATTACAATTTTCCAATTTCCCTTCTAAATTGAGCATCTTATGGTCACACATACTCTCCTTAATAAAGTAATAAGCTACATTCTTGCTGCATGACCTGTTTATCTGATTTGGTAGAGCATTCACATCACACTGAGTTTTAGCAGCAGATGAGCACCTAAATAAGGTTGTGCTTAAAATTCTTGCCTAAAACATTTTCATCTTCCACCTGTATGAAAGAAGAAAAGTGATAATCTATGAGATAAGGGAACAATTCACTGGAATCTGTATTTAAAGGAGTTCCCAGGTGCATCAACATATTGTGAAACCTGACAGTGAAGTGTTGCTATGAGACAACGTGGGCGTGCATGCTAAATATGGACAGATGGCAAAGATGCTTTAATCAAGATCAAAAGAAAACAAAGCAATTTTTCTACACTGAACACCAAGTATTTTATATATCTGCAGCCTAGGATGAAAGATTTTACTCAACACAGTTTTGTAGTTCCAGTTATTTTCTGTAGCCTGTTGTCTCCATGTGTTCTACCAGAAATCCCTTTACCAAAACTTTACTGAAGAAAATAATACTTTACAATTACCTTTTTCTCCATCTCTTTCCTCCTCTCCTTACCACTGCTCACATACCCAGGAACAGGTGGTGTACACTGTCATCTCTTTCTCTCCTCCAGCTACTACTCTGCATTCTGGCTTTGGTTATCTCCCATTTCTGCTTCACTGCCAACAGCCTCCCCCACTCCTCTTTGCTGTGCTGACACCATCCCACTTCCTCCAGTGTGGCACATCACAGCTGAAGCAGGAAGACCTGCAGAGCTCTGTCCCACACTACAACTCAACTCAACTCTAATGTTAACGCATATCATTGTTAAGGATGTATATATATACACACATATATATATACATAGCAGTAATTTACTTTGCAAGACTAAGACCCTTTATAGCAAACTTATTCTTAACTCAAAACACTGCACAAGAGGTCAGTTGGAACAAGGAAACAAAAAAATGGTATTAGAAAATACAACTGACACCTTGTAAATCTATTTTCAGGAATCTTTTCTTGTGTTGTCAGAAATAGGTTTAGCATGTGAAGTAAAGGAGGAAGAGAGATCCTGCTCTGCTTTCAATACCATATCATTAATGCCCAAGGATGTTTTACTATCTCATCTTTACTACCTTCATCTTTAATTTGCTTCACTAGAGTGAGAGATGTGCATAATTTCAGGAATGAAGATTATTTATAACATTTCTGCACAGAAAGATTTGGCTTCACGTTCTGAAGTAACAGCTCATGTGTCTCTGCTCTGTTGGTTAGGCTTTTGGTATTTAGTTACAAACATTTCAGCTGTTTTTAACTATATCCAGTTTCCCAGCTGACTTAAGAAATGCACTCAGCAACTGTCTTTTATACCTGGAGTTGTACTTGTCTGTTTTACTGCTCTTCTCAGCACTATTATTACCTTCTCCTTGTTCTTTGAAGCACCTGCCCTCTCAAAACTCTGTTATCCATTGTTGGTATTCTCCATGGCCTGGTTTTCAATTGTCTGGCTGGAGACCACCAGGTGCCTTCCACACTTTTGGCTCCTGATGCACATATACAACATGGTCTACCAGCACAATCTTGGTTTTATTATGTATTTTGTGGCAGTGAACTCAGATGCATCTCACCACTTAAACCCATCTCGTTATTACTGGATTTGAAGCTGGAGGGTAAAAACACACTTACAGTTTTGTAGGCAGATAACTTGGTGAGTCATCTTTACTCCGAATGAGTTCATTGCATTTGTCAATTGTTTGGTAAACAGAAAAAGTGTCTCCAGTGCTATAAAGTACAGCTAAATTCTTGGCAAGAAGCCGTCTGGTAGGAGGTCCTGGTGAATTGTTTAATAAAGAAGTCAATTGTTCAACCAGTTTCTTCTGGTTTTCCCTTATATCAGCCTGGAAATAAAATCAGTAACCGGTTAAAGTTCAGTTAAATTTAAAAGTTAGTTACAGATAATTATTGTAAGTTATCTTTACTTTTCATTATTACCATTCTGATGACATTCTGAACCACAAATGAACATTTTATTGCATTTTTATACTTAAAGAAAAGACATTTCAAGTATGTGACTATTTTATTCTTCTTAAAAAAATCGAACACTTTTTTCAGAGCACAATTATTGCTAGCAGTGTTTCAAGTGTATTTTCCCTGTGGTAAGTCTATACTTAAATCTTTCTCAAACAAATCTGCCTTTTCTTTCTTTTTTTATGTCTGCTTT
>VXBQ01014207.1:1219720-1232026 GCA_013400175.1 Phainopepla nitens | reverse complement strand
TTTATATATATATATATATATATAGTAAGTTTAGTAGCAAAGAAAAACTTTAAAGAAGAAGCTGACTTTCAAGAACTTGAGCATTAGAAAAGAATGAACTTCCCTTAAAACAATTATCCAGTCTTATATAAATTTTTTTAATACTCTTGAAAAAAAAAAAGAACCTGGCACTGTTTTTCATTGATTTTCATTGATTTTCATCACAAATAACAATCCTTAAATAGCATTATTATTTTGGTTAGTTTACTCTTATATGTCTACATAACCTACTTAATAGACACTAAACAGTGAATCAAACAATTGCAGAGTTGGCTGGAAACAGATCTTTTATCATTTGACTAGGAAAATTTAAAAAAAACAACAAAGAGAAAGATGTTACATTCCTGCTTGGTAGAGAAGCATCAAACAATTGTGCAACAGTAGGTGGAAACATTACTGACATTCTTCATAATGGGGCTGCAAAATCTTGCAGTAATAGGAGTTTAAAAACAATTAAAATTCCTTTCATTGGACAAGTGGCTCTCTCACAAGAAAGGCTGTGACCAAGAAATTATAACATTTAGAAAGTTGCTGCTAACACTGAATATACTTTTACTCCTTGTACATACAAGACACAGAGCAAATAATATTGCATATTGCTCTTTGATTTTAAAGAAAATAACAAAAAAATAGGCTTTTCTTTTCAAGCCTCATTACACTTACTCTGCTAGTCACTGGTAAAAGTTTTTCCAAAAACTGTAACCATTCAAAAATGAACTCTGCTTTTTGAAATTCACCAAGCTGCTTATATGCTTCTTCATTAAGTAGTAAACTGTGAGCTAACTCCATTCCTTGAAATTTTCCTCAAATTTCCCAACAGTGCGTAATGAAAAAAAATCCAATGAACTACCAAAACTACATTAATCAGTTTTCTTCCTCATTAATATCTGGCAAATCCGAAGTTTGAACANTTACTTTTCATTATTACCATTCTGATGACATTCTGAACCACAAATGAACATTTTATTGCATTTTTATACTTAAAGAAAAGACATTTCAAGTATGTGACTATTTTATTCTTCTTAAAAAAATCGAACACTTTTTTCAGAGCACAATTATTGCTAGCAGTGTTTCAAGTGTATTTTCCCTGTGGTAAGTCTATACTTCAATCTTTCTCAAACAAATCTGCCTTTTCTTTCTTTTTTTATGTCTGCTTTAAANTAAAACAATTATCCAGTCTTATATAAATTTTTTTAATACTCTTGAAAAAAAAAAAGAACCTGGCACTGTTTTTCATTGATTTTCATTGATTTTCATCACAAATAACAATCCTTAAATAGCATTATTATTTTGGTTAGTTTACTCTTATATGTCTACATAACCTACTTAATAGACACTAAACAGTGAATCAAACAATTGGAGAGTTGGCTGGAAACAGATCTTTTATCATTTGACTAGGAAAATTTAAAAAAAACAACAAAGAGAAAGATGTTACATTCCTGCTTGGTAGAGAAGCATCAAACAATTGTGCAACAGTAGGTGGAAACATTACTGACATTCTTCATAATGGGGCTGCAAAATCTTGCAGTAATAGGAGTTTAAAAACAATTAAAATTCCTTTCATTGGACAAGTGGCTCTCTCACAAGAAAGGCTGTGACCAAGAAATTATAACATTTAGAAAGTTGCTGCTAACACTGAATATACTTTTACTCCTTGTACATACAAGACATAAGGCAAATAATATTGCATATTGCTCTTTGATTTTAAAGAAAATAACAAAAAAATAGGCTTTTCTTTTCAAGCCTCATTACACTTACTCTGCTAGTCACTGGTAAAAGTTTTTCCAAAAACTGTAACCATTCAAAAATGAACTCTGCTTTTTGAAATTCACCAAGCTGCTTATATGCTTCTTCATTAAGTAGTAAACTGTGAGCTAACTCCATTCCTTGAAATTTTCCTCAAATTTCCCAACAGTGCGTAATGAAAAAAAAATCCAACGAACTACCGAAACTACATTAATCAGTTTTCTTCCTCATTAATATCTGGCAAATCCGAAGTTTGAACACCTAAACAGAAAAAAGAAAAAAAAGTTAATAAAAAGTCAACAGTCATATCATATGTTATATTCATGCTTGACTTAATGAAATGAACATTTCAAAGGAAAGCCTAATATAAAAAGGAAATTATAGCAGTTTTATTTAGATGTCCTTAGTAATACCCAATATTATTAAAAATGAGATAATGGTATTGATGTAATATGCCAGTAGAAATTAAATATACTTCTGCATATACCAGGACTGATTTTCCTTCACCTTGTTTTGCATGAAGTGAGGTTTTCTAGCCCTTAATCACATACCTGAAAGCAATGACCAACTGACCTCAAACACAGTGATTTTGTTAACAAGAACAAAGCACAGCAAAAGCTGCAACCAACAATTAACAAACTCCTGTTAATTATATTCCCAAATATAAATGCTGACCTATTATTCAAACACTTTAGACATTCTCAGTGCCAAGCAAGGCATAAAAGGCCCCCAGAATTTCATTGCTGAGTAAACCTCTAATAATCTCTTTTGGAAAAAAACTCCAAACCCAAAGCTGAAAAGATTGTTTCAAAACTCAAAGTTCAAAAGAAATGATGCACTACTTATGTCTCCCAGATTATTCTGGGAATTTCCACATTGTTGAGAAGCAAACCAAGATGGAAAATACTTCTAATGATATCTTCCCCCCCAATATCTAAATGCCATATAGCCTCAAAACACAAAATAGAATATTCTGTAGGCTTCACAAATAAAAACTGCCAGGGAGATTCTGGTAAAATGTCACCCATATTTTAAACTCCCAAGCAAGGTAACCTTTTCAGAGGTCACTAAGACCTGCTGAATACAGTTTCTCCTATGCAGTAACAATATTATAGTGTAAAATGATCCCTCATATAGTAGAGGAGCAGTATAAAGCATTGATAAATAATTCAGTACTCAGGTTGTCATCAAACACAGAGCAGAAGGTTACCTTTACCACTTTATACATATTTTTATGTAAAATTTACTCACAAACCCAAAAATAATCACATTTAATTTACTATAATAAACTATCACTTGAAATCTACCTGAAATACCAAGCAGCTTGACAAGGCAGCACACTATGGTGAAAAAATGGTAAGCAGATCTAAATATACACAGCACATTATACCTCTACATATTTTGTCTGCCTGAGTAAGTAGAAGTTCACAATTTACCAGTTATTTCACTCCTAGAACACTCACAGAATTTAGCTCTGTCCTCACATTTTTTTGAAACATACAAAAAAAGGTAGGATTAAGTGTAGAGTTTCATCACCACTCAGCATGAAAATTACATGTATAGGTCAAAAATGCTCCTTTTTTCCCCTCACCCAAGGCCTGTTCTAATGTCTGCCATCTCTAAACCATCTAGTACCATAGCAACTTATCCAATTTACACACCCATCTCAGGATTACAACTCACAGCTCTTTTCCCTAACTGAGAAGATCAGTTTGTTGCCAGACTTTGGCACTTAACTTACCTAGCAGATAGTTTCTCCTCATTGTAAAAACTGTCTCTCTGCTGCTCCAGGCTTTTGGATAAAGGATGTTAAGGACTCAATTTTCTAGGAAAATAATTAATACAAAGGTCAATGTTAGGAATGAAAGTGCATAAGATACAAGTATTTCTACAGAAAACGAGAATTCTGAAGTCTTTCAGTACCAACAATGTTTATTAAGTAATAGCTCACCAAAAAAGACTGGACCTTCATGAATATTATTAGCTCTTGATATGCTACATTTAAATTTGGCAGACCCACCATATACACCATACAACGGGGTTCATTTAGCTGCTGAAATCACCTTTCTCATTTCTGTTTTGTTAACTCAGTTTAATTCTACACCAGTAAAAAGTAAGTTCAAACAGCATCATAACCATAATAATTTCCTAGAAAGATTATCCAACAACCAGCAGAACTGGCAAAGGTGATTCAGCTGTTCTGAAAAATTCATGTACAATGCTATCAATACAGGACATGAGGATTATCAATCCATTCTCCTAGCCTCCAGATACAGTTTTAACATTAGAATTCACAGGCAAAAACATTTCCTTTCAAAACTCATTCAGCTGGGACTTATTCTGGCAGGACATGAAATACAGGTTGCATGTTATTTTAAAAGCATTCTCTTTTCAATCACTCCTCAAAAGACTGATGCTGAAAACAAATAAAAAGTACATGTAGATATCAGAGTAATCCAAACTTCTTTTTGCCTGGTGAACCAGTGTTCAGCCTGCTGAAGAAAAGGTTCAAGATGACCTCACAGCCTTCAGAAGGGAAGGTTACCAAGAGGATGGTGACAGATTATTTACTTCATAATTAAAAGGAGGAAGCTTCCCTCTTGATAGAAAAAACAAAAAAGAGAAAGAAAAAAAGGGAAAGAAAAAAAGGGAAAGAAAAAAAGGGAAAGAAAAAAAGGGAAAGAAAAAAAAGGAAAGGAAAAAAAGGGAAAGGAAAAAAGGAAAGAAAAAAAAGGAAAGAAAAAAAAGGAAAGAAAAAAAAGGAAAGAAAAAAAAGGAAATATTTTCACTGTAAGGATTATCAGCCACTGGGACTGGTGTTGAGAAATTGCAGAACCTGCACCCTCAGGGATTCCTAACACTTGACTGGACAAAGCCCTAAGCAACATCATCTCAAGTTATTATTGTAACTAGTTTCTAAACAAAGCAGTTCAGTTTTATAAGCACACATTTGCAAAACCAATATAAGTTTATTTACTTATTTTTAGCTTAAATTAAAGAAAGAAAAAATGTTCTGGTGTAGTTGCTGATCTTTATAATGAACACCAGCTAACATGGCCAGAAACACTAGCTTTTCTCAAAGAAAAGACTGTTAGGACTGAATTACAAAGGCTGACTGCTTATTATGCAAGAATTACTTTTAAAGAAACAGAACTCTCCGTGCAGAAAGAAAAAAAAAATTAAAAAATCCCAGACCTAATCTTTCCATGCTGATCAACAAGCAAACCTCGAAACTTGTACAGGAAGCAGAATACTCCCTACCCTATGCAAAAAAACTTACTCCAAACACTTTTTGAGGTTCCCTTTAACCAGCTATAAGCCTGCACACCAGGGATACTTCTGAAGTTTCAAAAGTAATGATAAAAGAAGGGCACATGCACACAAACTTGTGAGAAGCAGGGCAAGAATGTAGGGCATTGAGTTGTCCTGCAGCATCCTGGTTTTGCAGAGAACAGAGCAAAAGGCACAGTGCTCACAGTGCAGAGCTGAACACAAGCACAGAACTTGATCAGCCACATTCAATTAATAATAAATATGTCCTTGTTATGTATACAAGCTGTTTCCAGGCAATTTCTAAGTGCAGAAGAAAGCATCAAACCCAAAGCCACACTGTCCAGACACGGGTGGGACTCTGCTCTAACTGGAGGTGTGGCACAGCCACGCTCTGTGCTGCTCAAGCACCAGGAAAAAGTCAATGTTCTGTCAGCAGCTGGAGCTGCTTGGGCTTGGCCATCATCAGCCCCAGTAAATCAATGCAAGTACAACCTAAGTATGTAAAGATGCACCTCTGTTTACAAGAAATGCTGAATTATTTGATAGCGCTTTTCCCCTGGTGTTATAATTTTGATGCCTCTCAATATGAAAAGGAAATATGGGGAAAAGATGTGAAATTTAATTAAATGAGATGTATACTATGCCATCAACCAAAATAAAAAGGCATACATGCCTGATGAAATCTTCATTTGCCAACCAACATGATGTACCATCCTTTTGGTTTTGTCTTTAGGTAATTGAAGCAATTACAAGAATTGCTGTCCCATCAGTACTACAAGAAAAAATTAATCAAAAAATCCTCTTTTTTTCCTGTGAGCTAAGTTTATTTTACATTTACACTATGCTACAAAACTGGCAAAAGGTTTATTGGCCAAGGCAGAAGTTGTTCCTACTTACAACTAAAAAAAATTATTTTCATTTATCAACTGCCAATTTGACAAGCAGGATTGTTCAAGACTGGTGAAAAAAGAGCTGTCTTTCAAACATGAGAACCAACAGACCCCCCACGAAAAAGTTACAACAGAGTAAAAATCCTAAATAGATCTGTTATGTGGATCACGTTCATTCCAAAAGGAGTAATCTCCTCAGGCTTTAAAAGATGAGGGAAGCAGACCATAGATTGCTGTATATCTTCACATGCAAGTCTAAGTCAAAAATTCTAACATTATCAATGAAAAAACTATGAGCAATAATGTCAGCTTAATAAATTTCACTCTTCCTGTTCCTCCCAACTCTTGGCTTTTTTTGCTTATGCACAAAAAAAAAAAAAAAAAAAGTACCAAAAAAATAATCTGCAACAGCAGACTCCTGACTGATCCCTCACTAAAAAATCAGCCTCAGAATCAGGGCTCATTATTTCAGTGAAGATCAACACAAGAAATGGAAACTATCATGCATACCATGTTTGTACTTACAAATTTTTTTTCTTTTAAAATCTTTCACATTTGATCACAGTTCCAGCAGTTTGCCTCTCTTTGCCAGGAACAAGTGCTGCTCAAACAGTAGTTTGAGGTTGATCAGATCAACCTCAGTTCTCTGAGCATGATGCTCAGGTGAGGATCTAATGCACAATCTAGATAAGTTCTTTACATCTACTTTGTAGTGAAGAAAACAAAGTGCTACTTAATTTACCTTAATAATAATTATTTATATTTTTCTAATTTCTAAAGTATTAAGATAATTCTGCACTAAATCTGACATAAGATAATAAACCTGTGGATTCAATTTTGTACCAATGACTCATTTAGCAGAGACAAAAGTGCATATTTTTCCTGTAAGAAACTACTGCTGTTACTCATTGACAGTAATGAGTAACAGTAAAAAAAAATTATAATGAATAACAGTAATGTTTAAGATGAAAAATGACCAGCAATAATGACAACCAGTGTTTTCATAACAACTGCCATTGGGCTGACTACACAATCAATGGCATAACCATCCCACTGCTGAAAAACAGAGCTGAAGCACATCTGCTAGCTACGAGACGACCCTCACTGCACCGCAGCGCTGCCGTAACTGGCTTCAAACCTACGGTTTTTTCCTTCAGAAAGCAAGATTTGTTATCATCTGCCTAACAAGTGACCCAATACGCTTAAGAGAAAGCCTTCCAGCCTGACACGTTTAATTCCAGCCATTAACAGCTGAGATCAATGTGACTCCTGCAGCACTGTTTTAAAGTTTCATGGGGGGATCGTTAGCAGCGCAGCTGAGCTGACCGCACCGAGAGACATCGATGCTCAAACCTCTGGGACACCCCTGCACGAACCTGTTCAGCGTCTTCCAAACATAAACAAAACTCCTGCCCAGCCCCCTTGGACTCACTTCTCTGACAAGAGAAGCTGAGTATGATGGTCTTTGCCAGCTGGGCGGAAAAACCTGAAAGCACCAGCCAAACGCAGCTACTGATGAATGAAACATGGACCAAAATGCAATAGTTACAGTGTTACTGTTTTTGCTAGTAGGCAAAAATAAAGAGGCCCCCCGGTCTGGAGAAGGCAAAAAGTGCAGGTTCAAACTCCAGCAACTTCAAATGGGAGATATGACTGCCCAGGAAATTTATAGCACACACAGAAATATTCTGATTTAAATAAACAACAATTACAGAATCTCAGTCATTTAATGAGGAATAAAAAAGAACTAAAATTTCAGCTTAAACGAGTTCGGAGTTTAGACACTGGAAATATATCGGAGTGGGAATATTCAATGGATAAGTATGTTTATAATTACTAGAAAGACAGAGCAGCCTTTGTTTACTTACTGACTTCTACAGACTATTACCAACTAACTCACAGAAGCAAAGTCTGCCTCAAAATCTTCAGTCAGAGAAGGCAAAGCTAAATAAAAGCATCAGGGTAAGTGAATCAGTACTTCCACATCCTTTGTTTGGCAGGATCCCCATCATTCAGCCAACTTGTACCTTTTTTGTATATACACAAACTTTAAATTTTTGCCCTACAGAGGCACACGAAGCAGGAGCAGGTAACTGCTGGTCCCAACATAATCCCCTCAGTGACCATAGGTCCCAATAGGTCCCAACAGTGACCCCTCTGAACACATTTTATGTTCATATTTTATGTTCAGTAGTGCTTATCACTCTCGTCCTTTCATTCAGCCAAAACCAAAAAGCTGGGAATCTCATGTGCCCCTTTACTGCTTTCTTGTATATATTTTCAAAGAAACATACAAGCAAATGTAGGAAATTTCAGCACCAAGACAAGAAGAGAGGGGAGGAAGAGACAAAGAGGAAGTTAACTCCCCTGAAGACTGGTTCTTTAGCAGAAACACTGGTATGTTCAACGGATTAAATACTTCATGAAGAGGTTTAAGAACAGCTTAGGCAACCAGAGCCCAGTCTTTCAATGCATACACACACACACCTGACTTTGTCACTGATTGGTCTCATCAATTTGAGCCAAATTGCTCTTGGCATCAAACTGACAAGTGCTTTTTATCCAAAATTAATATAGAGCCATAAAAATGCCAGGTATTTTGCAGTGTTATGTTACATTGGTCAGCAGTAGAGAAATTTGAAGCCAAGCACAGAGAAGATGGGATGAACAGCAACGTTTGACAGCAGTTTGCAAGAACAAGCCACAAGAGAAAGTCATCACAAAACCACAACTCAGGGCACATGGAAAAGAATATCAGGCCACAGAGGAGAAGGTCCAAAATTTTAAGGCCTTTAGATCAAGCAGAACTATAACTCTTAATATCAAATTTTGAGTGCATTAGCATATGAAAAACACAGCAAATAAATCTCACAGTTGAGTACTCATATGTTTTATTGTACATTCTGTGCTGTAGTGGGATTCAGTTCCTCATAAATCTTCCTATTTAAATGAAAAAATGTACACATTCACATCACATGCTTATCCCAAAGAGCAGTGAAGGATCTGTCTGACTATGAGCAACAAAAATTAACAGATGATTGCAGAACCACTTCCTCTAATTATTGCTGAAGATTTCAGACTAGGACAACTTCCACTTAGATTATATTTTTGTATGCAACTATTCTGCTTAGAAACATGACTCTGAAATCATGGATGTTGAAACAAGACACGTTTCTTTCAGTCTTTCCTCTTAATAGTGCTCTGGATGAAGAAATTTGCCACAGGAATGCTATATGTCTACTCTCTCACCAAAAATTTGGTAGCCTTTATGCAGGGACTTGTTAAAGATGCAATCCAAGTGCATCTCCATACGTTGCATGCTCCACATATGTAGGTCTTGCAGTGTTCCCACAGTGTTTCAGGCTGTACTAAAGAACAAATATCATGCAGCCCAAACAGAATTCTTGTTCACTTCTCAGCCACTTCCATTTGTGTTGCAAAACAAAGGGGATGTATTTTGATGATTTTGTGAACAAATGATGCTCACACAAAATACTTGCTTACTCCCACAGGAACAGTTCCAAATGACTGGTTTTCCTACCAAAATGCTTATCAAATGTTATTGATTTCCAAGTTTTTGAGGGATTATCCTGTATCTGAAACAGCAATAAAGCATAAAGGCAACAAAGACCTATGTGAAATCTATCAGAATTCTTGCTCTGGGCTTCCTGGTTTTAAAAATTTTCATTCAAAGAATGTGACCACCCACAATCCTCACACATAACAGCGACATTGATAAGAACTCCAACACAATATACATTTGCTGAAGTGTGAAAGAAACGACAAGACAATGTCTTCTAGGAATGCTGAATGATTTCTGTGAAGTTTGGAGGACAAAGCTTGACACAATTAGAGAAAAATACCCTGAACAAAGGTGTCTGAAAATGCAATAGCTGTTTTAGCAATGCAAAATATTAGATTCTTTTTTAAAAACTGGAAGACATTCATCGTGTTAAAAAGTACATACACTTTGCTTTTATGTTTCTTATTATCACTTTAATTTTTATCTCCACATGAGAAGAATTATTCCAGGAAACTAAGAAACAGCAACATTCAGTTACTGAGAAATATAAACAGCCATCTCCTGAGCTCCACAGCGGGCACTACTGGCACACTCTGACCTCTCTGGCCATCACAACCCTTGAATGTTATTTAGGTTTATCTCTGAAAGTTTCAGTCAAAAGATAAACTTTGTTCCATTATAGGGATCTCAGAACATTATTTTGTTTACAGGGCAAATTGCATATAAATAATTAACCAACACTCCTAATAGTTAGAAAAATAGTATCATATCTGATACTGACAAAGTGAGTTTAAAACATTTTCCCCCAACACTAGACTAGAGTAAATTTCAAAAAGCAGTAACTAGCTTCAGTCTGCATAAAAATGCATAGAATGCTTTGGGTTTATTCCTTTGCAGATTTGAAACCTGGTGTGATAGCAAGGCAAGTGCATAAAAACCAGAGAAGTATAAACATGCAGCTACTAACAATAATATATATCAATTTCAATATATGTCTGAACATAGCTTTAGTCCTGAGAATGTTGTAGACAATATTGTTCATCTAATATAGAGACAATATACTAAACTAGGTATGCTGACAGAGTGGGGTTTGTTGTTTTTTGTTTGTTTTTTTTTTTTTTTATCACAATGACAGAAGTTTCAGGAAATGAAATTTGTTAAAATGTTCAATTGACTTACAGTAGGTGATATATATGTATATGGATTATCCAAAAAGCAGGGTGATTTTAGCTACCACTTTTCTTTTAAGGTAAATGCTGAATCCAGTCTAGCTTAGCATTAAATAAAACCACAGGGAATTTTTGTTGAATATATACTGAAATCCCAGAAAAGGATACATATTTTTCCTGAAAATCACTATAGCTTTTACTACGATTAGATTTCGACTGCACTGAAACACCGACACAGAAATTTAGCAGCAGCAGCAGAAGCCCTCACAGATGCAAACTCTGCAGGAGACTTGTTTGGCAGCTCAGAGATCACTATCCGGGCACAAATCACTGACACAGCTCACTGCTGTGGTTCATTCTCTAGGTATTTCATGTGGCTGTTCCCCAAAGAAAGCTCAAAAAATATAACTGCCTAGAGGTTTCAAAACTTTTTGGTCTGCAATGTAGATACAGATAAACTGTGTGTCTTTTAAAAAGTTCTGCTACCTGAAGCCAGTAAAAACCATACAGGTAAAAGCTGAATAGAACAAACATCCCACAATCTGGAAGTGTTTTTGTGACAAGGTGTTTCTAATCTTCTTCCTTACTAGGGTGTCCTGAATCTTAAAACAGAAGATCATCCTGCACTGATTAATAAAGTTTTTGATGCATTGGCATACAACACCATGAACTAGTCAGTAAGTCAGATATTTCACTGACTACAAAAACAATCCTATGTTCAATAATCAAGCACAAGTTTTTAGTGTAGGGCTAGAACTAGTGTAACAGTAAACTGGCTTCCTCCCCCCACCTCCTTCTCATTGTGTCAAACCATCAGGAAAAGAAACCCAAGCTCCATTCATCACACAACCAGAAGTAATCTATCTTCTGTGTCTCAATTGTTATTTCATACATGAATTGAGACTATTATATATTCTGTAGCAAAACACTAAAGCATACAATATAGCTTGATTACTTCTGAAGACAGGGGAAATATTTCTGGCATGTGACACTAAAATAAATGTACAGTTCATGGTCACAACTGTAAACACCTAATCCTACTAAATCAAACCCCAAACTCCAAGAATCACTACAATTAATGAATCCAAAATTCAAAAGATATCAAATTTCACTTACAGAAGCACCGAGCTGGACTCAACTTTTATCTGCCTTCCTCATATTCTATCACCCTTCCACCCATATCTCAATAAACTTTACTCTTAACTAAACTTAAAACACCTATTACTTTCCCACATTCAAAAAAGTCAACGCTAATGCAACTTTACAGGTTTTACATCCCCGTGCAAGGTTTTTACCAGTTATATGGTGTAAACTTAGTCATCGTCCTATCCAGACAACCAGGAATTCAAACTGCAAAAGCTTACGATAACGTTTCCAGATACCAGAACGTCCAATATTGCTACCCTTCCCCAAATATTCTTAATTACCCAGGCTTATAAAAACATAAAACCAGACCCCAAAATCCCGGAACCTCGGTGCAAGTGAATGCCAAACCGCTGCTCGCAGCCTGAGGCCCCTCAGGATCGCCCCGCACCAGGCACACGCCCAGGATCGCCCCGCACCAGGCACACACCCAGGATCGCCCCGCACCAGGCACACACTCAGGATCGCCCCGCACCAGGCACACACCCAGGGGATCGCCCCGCACCAGGCACACACCGGCGCT
>VXBQ01014207.1:1201955-1218060 GCA_013400175.1 Phainopepla nitens | reverse complement strand
GAGCGCGCAGCCCGGGGCGAGGCGCGGCGGCGCCGGAGGGAACAGAGTCACCGCCCCGGGGCCGCCCCGAGGCTCCGCAGCCGCCGGGCCGACGAGCCGCTCTGCGCCAGGGGGCACAGCCGGGGGCTCGCGTTCAGCGCTGCCCCACCAAAACCAGCAAGGGAAGATCCCTCCTGGTGATGCTTTGTGGGGGTAGCTCAGCTGGCACGGCTGGGATTTGTACCTGGCTGTGATCAGCGTCTGCCATGGCTTCTGATTTCCACTCCACCCCTCGGGCACCCACGTCCGTACTTCCCTGGGAGGGCCCCTGGGCGCTGCACAGGACAGTAACAGGAACACGCCCTTTATATTAAGCGTTCGTCAAACCCAACGTTTGCAAAAGTTGTTACTCCCGGGTTTCATCAGTGTAAGCTGTGATCCCAAATCGATATGGAATCCCAAGTCAAGTGGTAATTCTGTGTCTTACAGACAAGGTCAGCTGAAACTCCTCCAGGAATTTCACCTCATTTCTCCTACTGCATAGGTGGTCCAGCTGGAGGACGTTGCTTTGTCACTGTTGCTTTTTACTTCTACCCTCTAAATTTTTATTAGCGAAATCACTGGTCGTGAGAAAATATCCATTGGATGGATTTTCTTTAACATATTCTGTGATCAGTTTAAGTTGTATAAGAGGAAATTATATGTCTCTCAATCATTTTTTAGTTTTATAATAAACAAACAATAATCCTATTGTAGTTTTCTAGCTGATGCCCAGCCATGTTTGGAATCCAGGACCCAGAATTCTCTCCAAAAGCCTGTGTTTTCTGGGACTATCTTCTTTGAACTCGTGCAAACAGAATCTCAGACTCATTAAGATTGGAAAAGACCTGTAAGATTGAGTCCAACCTTTGACTGATCACCACTGATCACTACAATGTCCACTAAAACAAAGCACTAAGTAACATCTCCAGACATTTCTTGAACACCTCTAGCAACCCAGCCTCCTCCCTGAGCAGTCCATTCCAACTTTTAATGACCCTTTCCATAAAGAAATTCTTCCTGGTGCCCAGCCTGAACCTCCCCTGGCACAGCTTGAGGCTGTCCTCTTGTGCTGTCACTGGTTGCCTGGGAGAAGAGGCCGGCCCCGGCTCCAACCTCCCTCCAGGCAGTTGTAGGCAGGGAACCCTTGTGATGAGGAAATAATGCCTGGGACACAAAACCATAGGAGCAGAAATTGTGTCTAAACCTTGCACAAGCTTGTACATTTGACTTCACAGTGGTCCAATATGTAAAGATTACATGCAGAGCATCCTCTGTGAACATCTGTGCTCAGTTATGCAGATGGGACTGCTAAGAAATATTTCAAAGAGCACATGCAGGGCTGCCTGATTACATTGCGCTGTAGATGCCACGAGCACCAGGCTGTGTTACCATATATGGACACCAGTTTCATTTTTATTAAACTGACTGTGAAAAAAAACATGAGCACTGATGCAACGACCTTTTTAAAAAAATTCTAGCAATGGATGTGGTAATGAAGAATATGCCTTACACCTGAAGTGGGAAATTATTTATATATGTTTCACAGAAATCAACTCCACAAACTTGTTCTGATGTAAAGGTGTCAACCTGTTTTCAAAAATCACATAAATTCCAAGGAAGGAATTATTTGCTAAGTTAACCTAATTTTGATCAAGAGCTGAATTGCTGCTACTAATATAGTGATTTGCAATTCAGTTGTGAGAAAGGCCAGCTGAACAATCTATATTCAAAGACTGTTATGACTTTTTCCACAAGGAACTCCAGAAAAACAAGGGCTCTCTGACAGTCCTGAGGTACCAGAAACTCCTGTCAATATTTGTGAAGGATCGATCATGTTTAACTCAGAAACAAATAAACACCCCCAAATCTAGAATAATTTTTGGAATATTATTGCTGTTAGTATCATTATTGTACCTATTACTCTGTTATGGTAGCAGGCAGAGACCCACCCAAAATCAGTATCTCGTAATGCTGAGTCTTACATGGACACAGGGCAAAACAAAACATCATTCATTAAGAAGTAAAGACTTGCTCAGTTTTTCCCAAGAATTATCTTGCCCAGCCCCCCCAGGACACATGATATCAGTTCTAAGTAATGCTTTGTTAATGCTGGACTGATATGAATCAATTGGAATAACAAGGCATATTGATGCAGGATGCTCCTTCCATCTCTGGGTACACCAGCTTTAGGGTTGCTTTGTGCCAGCAGTGCTTGCAAATCTAACCTTGATTTTTACTTTTATTTTTCCCTAAATTGGTCAACAGACCCTTAAAAATGCACTGATTGAAATTAACATCTATGTGTTAATGCAAGTTATGCATGCCATTTTTATTTTTTGCCATTTCCATCTGAAATTTTTTTAAAAAAAGGTGTCAATTTATAGTAATTTGTTCTAAAACAGAAAAAAATAGGACAATTAGATGTGTTCACCATGTGTTAACTCAGTTTTCTTTTCCCTTTCCCTATTAGTCCTGACTGTGCTTCAATAACAAATTAGTTAATAAAATAAGCAACTGGCAAATTATTGAAATGCTCAGACCTACTGAACAGTCTTCTCATTAGTCTATTTTGGTAAAGTGGGTTGACTGATTTAGAGCATGAGTCAGTTATGCCATACAAATTCCAGACATAGTAGAATATCTATACAATCACATATGCCTCTGAGCTAAATATTTTCATTCTTTCAGCTTCATAATCCTCAGTGACTCTAGAGGAAGAAAAAAGAGTTTATGCCTTTGAATTCAGTGGGACTGTCCATGCATGAGTGAGAATCACAGGAGTAGGGGCCTGATTTGAATCAAATGTTACATCACCAAATAATTACATAGCAAACAAAACCAAATTCCATTATATTTTAAAACCATTAAGAAGGGACATCTTTAAATTAATTATAAGATTAACCATTCAGTTTTACTTTCTGGAGGCATGTAGAACCCAATACATTTTGGCCTGTCCTAGCTTTTGCAATGGTTTAGGTACCAATCTTGCTTTTTTTACACATCGTATATAAAAAATAATGTATAGTTTTATGCTACAATACTGCTAGGCTTCTTTTTATTCCCAACACAGTTCCTTTTTTTACTATCACAAAATGCAAGGCCTGAATTCCTGCCAAGCAATTACACAGTCCTGCTGTTATTTTAAATTCTAAAATGCAAATAAAGTATCATGCAGGCCTAGATAATGTTAGATACAGCTACCAAAATGGAAGGGGGAAATAAGAAGCTTAGATCTAGGGATGGATTGCCAGCTAAATACTGAGGCCTCCCAAAAACCTTTTACACTCAATGTTAATCCAAAACTTTCATTGCCAATCTCTTTTCTAATGGAGCACGTCTAAATAGCATTAAGCTCCTTTCTTGCACATTTTTAACACATACAGATGTAATAGGGCATCTATTGTGACACTTACACCAGTAAATATAATTAGAGTGAATGGAAAGCAATTTTAAATTCAGAGTAATGAGATACATATGAACTAGAATTGTAAGACAGGAATGCCATTTATTTGCTTTCCCATGCTGTCTGGATCACTCCTGTTTTAGAAATACTATGAGGTGTTATTTGTACTGATACCACACTGTGCATTGAGGTACTCAAAGTGCTCTGTGAACATTAGCTCAGGTCACCTTTGTGAGGTGGAGGCTAAAGTAGGAGGTTGTGAAAGGCAACTTCCTGTAGCTGCAACAAAGGTGAAGAGAGGTGAAAGCTACTGCTTTCTAACGGAAAAAGAGGATCAGAGGTGATTTTTTGCTTTTAGTGAAAGGGGGAAAACCCAGTGGTTTTAAACCTCTTTTTCCCCTGTTTTCACTCTTTCTTTCAGAGCACAGATGGAAAAAGTGGAGCAGAAAATTGCTTTGCCCAAAGCCACACACTGGCAGTAATTGAGCTAGAAGACAGCATTGGTTTAAATAGAAAATGCGCAATACATTCATAGTATTTGGGCTATTCTAACTGCTGTTTCTTTCTCTTGTCCACATACACCATTTATTTTTCAGCTGTAATTGCATGGCACTCCTGGTAACAGAATCTTTTGGGAGTCTCAGGGAGATTCCCAAATTGTGACTTGTTTTCAAGAAGCTTCAAGAAACAAAGAGGGAACAAATAGGAAATACCAAATTCATCAAACTCTTGAGAGAGTGTCTCAAATTTTGGGTGCTGTTTCCCCAAGAAAAACGTTAAGGAGGAAGCTCTGCTTTCTGTTCTTGTCCAGCAATTGTGACTTTGTGTCAAATTGCGAGTTTGGTGGCAGACCTCAGTAATGAATGCCTGTGCATTTGTGGAGCCCTCTGCTACTCCAGCTTCCAAAGAGAAACAATGTGTTTGAAGGAGTCCATAGAAAAGACAATACTAGAAATCAAAAGCAAAAAATAACAGAAGCTTAAGAAGATTCATTTCTCCTTCTCCAAAGAAGCTGTTTTTATACCAGAGGTGAGATGCATGTCCAGCAGACCATATTTTAAATCCAAGTAGATGTGGAACTTTCTTCTCAAAGAGGAGCTAAAGAGCAGTTGTTGCATTGAGTCACAATGAAGAACTTTTGTGGAGCTTTTGTGGCAAATGAGATCAGACATCACATATGCATAGAAAGACCTGGTGAAAAGCACCACAAAGGCTGGCTGATATCCAGCAGCCCATCAAGTGGCTTTAAAATTTATTTTAATTGCAACCTTAACAATTTAATCAAAGAACTGTTATCAGTCCAAATCTAATTATTGGAGGAAAAAACCAAAGGAAATAAAAATAAACCGCATAGAAGGTCTCAATAATAAAGTACAGTAAAAATTGTTATGCACACACTATTTAGTACTTAACCTTACCCCTCTTCTGGTGTCAGGCTGGCCCTTTCACGTCCTTGTAGCTTCCACCTGGTAGAGGCAGCACAGTGGATCATCAGCATCTGGAGTCCTGTGCCTGCAGGAGTGTGATGTTGATATTTATGATTTCTTCTTTCTCTCCTTCTTTTTTTGGAAATATCTCTCACTTGGAATTCTTTTTATACATTTTCTAATAAAGTTTTATTCCTTGCTTTTTCTTCACTGGCCTGTAACTATGTATTTTTCCTTTTGTTCATCTTAAGCATTTTGCTTTTTTTAAAAATATATCTCATATACTCATTCTTTCTTCTCTGTTTTATCCCTAAGAATAGTTTTGCCCAGCTCCAGGTTTGTATTTCTTCAGCTGACCTTTGGCAAGTTGTTTACAGCCTTGGAGTCTCCAGCGCCAGCCCGTGCCCCATATCTCACTATCCCACACTTCTACTTTACACTGCAGTTGGTGTCTTCACTTCCCAAAATTCCTGTTGTTCTAACAGGCCTGTATTTCTGTACCCTGTAACACTGTGGTAGAGTCTTGAATATATAATTCTACACAGAACAAATACTAATTATTAACATCTATAGAACAACTCTGGTTACACATAAAAGTAAAACAAATTAGCCATAGTCTCCTGTCCTTAGGAAAAAAATTGTTACAGCCAAATCAAATAAAACCAAAGCTCTGAGATGCCTGGGAAAAGCTCCTCTGATAAGCCTCCACCCTGAGCTCTTGGAACTCTTGGGACAAGGCCTGTGGACTGTCACTAGCAGTAGCAATACAGTTGCAAGTATTACTGGGCTACATGCTGTTTATTAACTTCCAGTCCTGGATTAATATTTGTATGCTGTAAATTCATATGTTGCATATTCTACGTAGCAGCAGAGGTAAAAATTTCCAGAAAGGGCATGGGAAGGAAGCAGGAATACTGCTGACTAGCAAACAGGCTATTGCCCCTGAACTCATTAGTGAGTGTTTATGACCCCAGTTCATAGTCCACACATGCTCAGCTTCAACACAATGGGTGTGTGTGCTGCAAACAAGGTCACAAAAACCTGATATTGCAAATTCCTGCCTGGCAGTTGAATTGGAGACACAATAGCATAAGGACAACTCCTCACTTTATAGGTTATTTCAAGGAAGTGGGGAATATTAAGCATCTTCTAATAGATATTCTCTAAGTATAGAACAGGATAATTATCTGAGTTTTTGTCTAGTCATATTACAGAAACTATTTAAAGCAGTCAGGTCATCTGTTTAAAGCACATATTCATGGTTGAAGGGAATAAGCACTTAGCTTTGAAAAGGTAATTTTAATCAATTTTTTTATCAGTTATAAAAGGTTCAGCATGTTATTCAGAAATGGCTTCCTCCAGTAAATGGACTGTGAATCAATAGTAGATATAAATAAAGCAGTTCAAAGGGCACAGCATTCAACAAGCTGCCCATCCCTGGAGCAGAAGATGGCAGAAATCAGTATTCCAAGACGGATACATAAATAAATCAGAAATGGGCAGATAACGCACAAATATCCACCTTTTTACAAAAATTTCAGAGTTCCACCCGGTCCTAAGAACCACTGAAATGTACAGAAGTTCAATATGACAGATTGCTATGAGATGGAATGTGGTTTGAAGTCTGTCTTTCACACAACATTCTCAAGCTTATCCCTCTTAGAAATCTTAGAGCTCTTTAAATATAGAGAATGAATTGCCAGGCTGCCAAAGATCTTTCTGGAGATAGGAAGTAAATTAAAAGCTGCAGACTTTGTATTATACCTCAAAGGATCAATTCTTGAGGTATACTAAATACCCACAATTCCTGTAAGGTCTGTGAAAAGTGGTATTACTCAGCACTTTTTAGGATTTGACCTTCAACAGAAAGAGGAATTACAATGTTTTTTCAAGCACACAGATCATAATGAATTTGTATTAGTCATTTGCATCAGGGCAATATTATTTAAATGTTGCTAGTAGGAACTTTGAACATGACTCATATTGTGTCTGTCATAACTGTCAATTATTAATGAATAAGTATGTCATTCGGGTCCTAATAGCTAATATTTCCAGGCCAATTGTGTAAATGGTTGTTTTCAGCTGTGAGAATACCAGTTGCCAAGAATTCAATACCCTTATTTATTTCATAATTATTAACCACATATTATGCTAACCTGAAAAACAGTCTCATGATTCTCCTATCAAAATTATAAGTTTCCTATCTGTTAAAAAATTGTGATTCTCATGACACAGTTTGAGCCTACAGATTGCACATTCAATGTTTTGTACAAAATAAAGGTAAGGACAGAGTATTTGTAACTACTGGCCTACAATATAGGATTGTGCCATCCTCACTAACCATAATGTTTTACATATCTTCCAGAATAAATTCTTATTCCAATGGCAATTCCAGATAATGGCTGCAAATCATAGAAATGTCTGATTTCACTTCAAACCCTTCTAAACCATAATGCTGCATTAAAAAGAGAAACTTGATTCACAGGATGAACACATTTGAATCAGTTTTGAATTTGCCACATTTTAATATAGCTGTTCTGTTCTTACTGCCTTTCAAGACAGAATTTCCCATGATGTCTTCTTAACACCATCTGTTAATAATGTTTATAACAGAACTGCAGAGGGGGTCAGCTGGGAAGGGGGCCCCAAATGTACCAATACTGTCTACAGAGAGAAAGCTAGTCTCTGCCCAGCAGCTTCAATGGACAAAAAGCTGGAAGGAAGCAATAGGGGCAGAGGGAACAATGAGATGGCAGCGTGCATTGTACCATCCTTATTTTTGTTTTTATTTGAATGTTTCTGTTCTTTTCCTGAGGCTCTGTTATGAAAGAATTGAGTAGACAGCAAGACCACAGTAACAAGGACATAGACCAAGCTATAGCAGGCAGCCTATCAAAACACATCAGAGACTTCAGAATGCAAACTTCAAGCAAGCAATTCAGTGATACTGCTGGTTTCTAGATGTGCCTCACTTATTCTTCCCTGCATAGCCTATGATGAGTCCTGTACTAGCTTAAGTCTCCCACCCTTACAGACTCCGTTTGAGAGGGATGGACTTTCTTATTTAATACTTACTCTCTAAGAGGCTAAAAGTCAGTGAATTTGATTTCAATATATTAGTTAGTTAGAAAGTATTGTCATTTTATAGATAGAAAACATAAAGGTAAAAATTGACGAAAGTACATCCACAGTATTCTGCTTTTACCTATAAACCACTTCTTCAAGCTATACATGTAATACTTCTTTCATTATTTTTTAGTAAAGAAATTATTGCATTATCCCATTTTTGTTGATAAATGTTTTGAATTATTGGATCAATATTAACATATTTTGAGCACACTTCAGATGCATATGAGCAAAAACCACATACTCATTATAGCAAGGCACTCTCAGGCATCCTTCTACTCACTGGGATTGGCAAAACCAGTACAGATGAGTGAAAGCCCTTTTAAAACTATCTCCCAAGGCAATCAAGCACTTTAATGCTTAGGAGAAAAACAAACAAACAAACAAACAACTAAAAGACACCATTACTGTATTTGGGACACAATTTATTTTTTCAAAATTCGATCAGATGAGAGTAAGGTCCATTTGTATCCAGTTTTAACACCTGCCTGTTTCCGTATGTGCCATGCCTGACAAGAACACCGGCTTCCACGCATTTGGCATTGGCAGCCAGTTCTTTTTCACACAAAGTCACAAACTGAGAATAAAGTTCCAACCCTTTTTCTTTTTCAATGTTTGCATGGTACTGCATCTTTCTTCCCTTTGGTTTACCACCTAGGGTAGCTTGTGGTATGATGAGTACGTCGCCTGGTAAATCAAGAACAGAGACCAACTCGCCGTTTTCACTTTCACTTAATTTGACGTTCAACAGCGTATCCACTGCAAATAAAAATAAAATAAGGGTCAGTATAACTGAAGTGAATTAAACAGGACATCACAAACAAGACCCAACAAATATTTTGACGTGTGACAAACCCCCTTCTGAGTAAAAGAAACTGTTTATTAATCAACTTAAACATGGACAATCAATAAATACTTAACCAACTAATATGTCTGAGTATTGTGAAGAATGTAAAGGATATTAACATCATATGTCTAAAGTTCTGGTTTTGGCTATCTAAAATCCTAAAGTTGATTCTAGTTGGACACCCCCAAAAGAACCCAGGATGCAATTAGTGAGCCTTCCTTAATTGCTTGGTACTCAAACAGGCAGCACTTGCACAACACTCTGCATTGTAGGACACACCATCCTCAGTGCACTGTGGAGAGCATTCTGCCCTGGCTCTCGTTTCACTCTGGTTGCAGCAGTTGGCAGCAGGACCCAGCACTGATCTGAGCTGAAGGCACAGCTCCATGGTTTGGTCCCAAGCAGAGCAAGTGTCCTTCAGCACTCCTCTTCGAGACATGCAGCTACCAGTCTGTCACTTGAGACAGGAGGGGGGCAGGAAGGTCAGATGCAATTTGGCTTATAAGCCAGAACATATAAACTTGCAAATAAAATCAATGCAATTACTAACTTTAGATTTTCTTATGTTTCTATAACAAATTAAATCATTACTCCAATTCTGTAAAAGCTGGGAGGATACTAGTCATGCCTCCAAACCCTAAACATAAATGTTTAATGTTGTTAGAAGCAAAACCAGCCAAGTTGTGATTCAGGAACCAAACCCACACACTCAAACAGATTCAAAATATATTTAGGAAACAATATTCTCTAAGACAGGCACTTAAGGAGGATGGTCCTAGATGAATCTCTATAGGAAACAGAACTTTCTTTTTCTGGCCTGTTTTAGCTGCCCCATAGCTGAAAATGTAATTATTCCCAAGCAACATTCTCATGAAACTCTCACTAGCAGAAAATAAATTTTTATATCATGGATTTAAATATTTAGCATCACAGAAGGACTGTGCCCTCCAAGAGCAAGAGAGAACCCCCCCAGGAGTTGCTCTCAGCATTTTTAATTGCACCTGTACTTGTGCACTGCTGGTCCCAGCCAGCAGCATGAAACAGAATGAAATAGTGAAATATCATTACACAACGTTTAGCCAAATCACTAGAATCAGCCAGCCATAGAAAAGAAAAGGGGCACTTTTATCTGGATTATGCAGCATCACAGAATTTCCCAGGGGAACCAGTGCTACTGATGGAGGAAAGGAGGGAGAAGAAATGACATAAAAGTAAACAAAAACCCAACAAAACAGAACAAAAAAAATCAAGCCAAAACAGCACTGGGTAAAGACAGAAATTCCTACTATTTGACCTTATCCACAGCATCTTGTCTGCTTCAATGTAAATGTTAAAGTGCATGTGGAGAAGAAGACAAGAATTGCAGACATTGCTGTTATTGCTTCTGAACCAGAAAACTGCACATGCTAACAATGTGTGTAAGCACCACTGAAGCCAGGTGGGAACGAAACTGTTTCATTATCCACACACCTCCCTCTACTGGCTATAACTGTAAATATCCTGCACATACAGAGAGATCAGTGTTAAAATACTTACCAAATCAAGCCATGAACTATTTGAAGTTCAGTTCTGCCCTGGACTGAACCTACTGCCCAATACATGCAAAATGTTAAATGGAGGTGCAGCATTTTCTTTGTTTGCTAGAATGTTATCAGGGGAATTTGTTTTCTAGGTTGGTCATGAACAGACAGACAAAGAGGCATGGACAACTCTCAAAAGAAACACGACAGACCAAACAGTTCTTTCAGCCAGGTAATTGATATAGAATAATGCCATCTCGTGGCTTATCCAAATGGTTGCTACCTTCTCTGCCTCAACTGCTTTTCTTCCTTTTCAGACAACACAATAATGTATATGGATTATATCATACCAATTTTTGGGACAAGATCCTCATCAGCACCTTTGAAGAAGCATATGTAGATAACAAGCCCTCTCTGGATCTACAAAAGATTACAGAAAACTATGTCAGTGTTTCTCATTATCTACGATGCATGCTTATCATTAAAACTGGTATAAAAATGTATCAAAATGTATCAAAAAGGTATCAAAAATAACAAAACCGCATAAGAGACAAAGGTTCAAAGAGTAGTTTTAGTTATTTGGTGTAGCTTCAGACATTCAGTTTACACACCACACTGTGGTAGGTATGTACTCATTATCTGCACAATGCTTCTACATACAATTAAGACAATTTATTAGCTCCATGTGAAGCCAAATTTAGCTGGAATGTAGAGTGTACAGTGTTAACACAGATGAGGTGAACAAGATGAATTAGTATACTTAAATCCAGATTAAGAAATAATTTAAGCTTTTTTCCTATCAAATGTACAGCTAAAATAATTTTAAGTGTGAATTATGATATTATTTCCAATTATGAAACATGAGAAATATCACAGGACTTTTCAAGGAACTGGATTTTATTTGGATATTGAAAGTAATCTAGTACAATATAATTCTGAAAAAACCACAGAGTCTGTTAATCAAATATTTAAATATGATGACCAACAACTGCGAAGTTGTTCAGAATACTATGAAGTTGTTCAAAATACTCTTCATCAGCTTGGGTAAAATCTAACTGGCAAAATGGAACCTTTCAGCTGATTGGTATAAAGGATATGCCCCATCTTTAGCATTCAGAGAGACTACTTGTAAGAACGAGGTATTTGAGGGAAGAATTAGGCCTCTGCTGAGGGGAAAGCAGAGGAAAACTGTTGTGTAGCTTTTCTGCTCACTTGGTTAGTCCACAAGGAATGCACGTGCAACAACCCATGCTTTGCTAAGCCGAACTGACAGGCTCTGCAGCCAGCTATGTCTCACCCCCAAGTACACCTGCATGGCTTCACTCCTCTGGGAAAAACCCAGAGTACCCACAGGCAGACAGGATATAAAGAAACCTCCCCACTGCTTTGTCAAGAATAAGTGTCTTTTTAATTTTGTTGGAGGAAACATAAATGCCAACGTGTGAAATGCCACTGAAGAGCTGTTAAATAGATTGGGACAGGAAGGAGTTATTAATACCAATGCTATCAAAGCAAAAGGATAGAAGATGTGAATAGTTTCTAAAAAACACTTTTTTAAAAAAAATTTTCCTCTATTTGTTTTTCCCCCTTTTCTTTAAATGATAAAGGTTTTTGGTGAAGTAATCTTAGCTATACACATGAGATTTTGTGCCCTTGTTATTGCAGAGTTGAAACAAAATGCTCAAGGCAATGACTGAGAAAAGCTATGCCTTCTCAACTATTTTTCTAGTGAATAACTTCTGAAAAAAGAGAATGCTCTTTGTAGCTAAAATGTCACATGCTGAGAACTTTCAAAAGCTTTAAATGACTCCCTTCAAAACTCAATTTGACTGTTGCAGAATACTATACAGATTCCCAAATGACAGCCATATTTCATAAACACTGTAAGAAATTTGATGGCCAGAACCTCAAATAACATTTCAAATCATCTGTTCAAATAAGGTAGAGAAATGCAGAGTGCCAAACATTAGCTATCCTTACATGTTTAGCTAAATATTAATTCCAGAAACAGACTAGTGTCAAGATATTAATAGGTAACAATAATGCACAAATAGTTGCTAATAAAAATATTTTTGATAAAATAGGCCAAATGTATTTACATTGTATACATCTAACCCCAGCATTAGAAGTGACTGTGATATAGCACACATCACAGAAAATAATTTTAGTTCTGAGACTTGTGAGTCTTTTTTTTGTAGTGTCACAGCAGTAAAGATATTCTGCAAGCAGCTCATTTAAAGACACAAAAAAGTAAGTAAAAGTGACCCCTGCAAGTCCTAAGGCCAGACAGAAAAAGATTAAGTAAAATAAATCATGATTTTCCCAGCCTCTGCCCTTATTTAATATCTGTTTTTGAATAAACTATTTATCACAAGATGAGACATACATATTGAAGAAAATTAGAGGGACAGGAGGTTAAATGAGAAAACAATTAATTCAGAGACAAGTTAAAGCTGATAGAAGATGCTTCTATTTATACTGCATGTTTATGATCTTCCAGAACACTTTAGATATAGTTGAAAGCTATGCAACTATTTGTGAGCTGAAACTTATGGTTTCAGCTGTGACTGAAAACTGTGGTTGAACACCTGCAGCCATGTTTCAACCCCTTGTTAAGTCTTACTCTGTTCTTTCGTTTTCTTAATTGCATGGAAGACGGAAAATTGAATGCAATTACAAGACCAAACCTAATAATAACATGTGTCAGTCTGACCTTGTGTCAGTGTTCCAGGCATCCTAAGACTTGTGCTTGTTGTCAATGGAATGTGTAAACCTTTAGAACCAAAGCAAAACCATTGCATTGCTGCAGCTCCTCTGTAACCTGCCAAAGCCTAGGTGACTGCTCCTCAGGCCTATATTTAATGCACAAAAATTCGACCAAAATAACACAAATAAGAAGATCATAAATTCAACATGCTGGTGTGCAAGCAGCCACTGCAAGGAACCTACACAGTGACAGGACAGGAAAGCTGAGCTCTGTGTGGTTCTACTGTGAGCAGCAAAATGCCTGCACTAATAAACCAGCAAAGCAAGCTACTGTGCAACACTGGCATTTATTTTATTATACAGCTGTCTTAAGTAATCAACAGATCAGGCAATCTGCATCATGAAGGGCTGAAGTACCCAGCCCCAGTGCCATATAGACACCCTTAGCAACACTGCCTCCAAACGCTGCTTTTTAGCTCTTTTGCAGGAAAAAACAAATAACTGACTCCTTCCTCACCCTCCTTACTAAATACATTTGTCTGTATTTTTTAGGATTTCCTTAGCAAAACTGAAATATATTCTGCAAAATATTACCTCTACCTTTTACTATTTTTTCCTCCAGGAAAAATGCAATGGATAATAAAAACAGAGATACTCTGTAATTCTTAGAAAGTCAGTTTGTGAAACTAACTTACATAAATTATTCTGTGACATTTCCATTTCAAGTTCAGATTTACTACCCTCTGGCAAGATTTCTTCATATTTCCTATATTCAGTGCAGCAAAGAAATTACATCATCTGCCACAGGTCACAGAACAAGTCTGTGCCTGGTATTTTGCACCTCTTTTTTGCCATAGTAACCAGAAAACAAGTCAAGGGAAATAAGATAAGGAAAAGACAGTTTTCCTTGCATGAAGCACTTACACTTTTTAGCTGAATATTCCTTTTATGTTTATTTTCTCCCACAGTTATGAAATACACCAAACTATACCTTATTTCACCCCTACCTTTACAAGAATTCATTTTTTTCTTCCTATTTTGCTGTATACCTAAACCTTTCATGGAGGGTATATAACCAAAATTCTCCATAAGCAAGACATCCTGTGTGCAGTAACCCTCAACAGGCCAAAGAACTCAATCATGAAAACACAACAAAGGCAGAGATTCATGTATAAAGTACACTCTTAACCTTTTTTGCAGATAAAGAACATCTGCTCTGAAGTTCCTAAAGTACCTACACGGGTCTCTTACAGCTCAGAAGCTATTCAAAGCCACCTACATAATATGCCATTTACAGTATGCTAGAAACGTCTCAAGGTGAGGTCCTACTTTAATTGGTCATAAAACATCAGGAACACACTGGTTGATGTAAATAACAGTTGATGAGGTCTGTATTTTTTATTTTTGTGTTTTTCCGTTGACACGCAAAAATAGGGAGTAAAATTACCCTACCAGAAAATGTCAGCAGCAAAATTTCCTTTCAATGACCTCTAAAGTAGTCATACTAGAGAAAATATCAACTTCCAATTGGCTTTTTTTTTTTTCTGCATGGTGACTAATTCTTGTTACAACAGACTTCTCTTAAAAAGCCTCAAGTAGCCAGGAAAGATTCCCAAGTACCCATGACAAATATTAGTAAGGTTCATGTCTGAAAAATATCTGCTGGAGACCACCCAAATTTCTTTCAGATTCCTTTAGTGCTATCTATTACTATTCTAGTGATTTTTCAAATTAGAGAGATAAACTACATAACCTCCTTGCAGCAAAGTTATTCATATCTCTCAACCACAACATGTACCTTTTAAGACAGTTTAAAAGAAAGACAGTAAAATTACATTTCTGCTTTTCTTTACTAGATCTACAATTACTTCTGTGATTAGCAAGCCAAAAATAGGTTATTTCTCCTATAGTTAATTTATGCTGGGCTAAGCAAGTTTTATTGTAATTAACCTTATACTGAGAGGCAATACACACAGACACTACATCTGTGAAACACAGTGTCTGTGAGACGACATCTATTTCGTCCCAGTAAAACATTCTGGCTTCCCAGACCATACTGCAGAAACTTGTTCTGCTGGATCCACCTGCCCCTTCTGAACAAGGAGAGAAATGTTTTAAGGCTCATGTGAAAGGCAAATAGTGAACTCTCTTCAGATGTGTTGAATGAATGCATAAACCCTTTAACCATGCTAGAACTTTTACTTTTAAAACTTTATGCAAATGACTGTATTAAGCCCCTTCTGTTGTAATAGTTTTAGAAAGGACAAAAGACAAAACCAAAAAAACCCATGGGCTAAATAGTTGACAATGGCAGAAATGAGTTATTCTAGTCTAGGTAACTGACTAGCAATGACAATTCCAGCAGGGCAGCGCATTCCAAAGGGCAGCCTTCGGGCTTTGGTAAAGAGCTCTGGGCTGCGTGCGTAACACATCGACCGGAGTCTGCAGACACACCTGCCTCCTCCAGCAGCAGAATGTGGGAGGAAAAGGGGGGAAATGCAATGTTTTCCTTAACCTGTGTGGTGGTCTACATGCTAAATTTCGTTTATAATTAGTGTCCTGCGGGAAAAAAAACCAAACCAAACAGCATCAGAACTACTGCTGCCATAGTCCCATCGCCATACCCGGCCTTTCTTCTCCGAGTTAAGACTATCACAGAACAAACAAAGCCGACAGCTGAGCCCACCAGCCAAGGCTGTAGTGTTTCGGTAAAAGCGTGTTTAAGAAAAGGAGCAACACAAAAGAGAAGTGTTTGGTCGTGGAGCAGTCATACTCTTGAAGAGACTTCTGCCTGCGGGGGACTCTGTGGACCACAGGGAGAGAGAAAGAGCAGCAAAGAGAAACAGCTGTGCGCCGACCTCGGCCTCCTGCTGCTCGTCCCTTTGCCGAAGGGTCTGCCCACAACCTTTGCTGATAACCAGGGGGCGAGGAGAGGTAGGAAAAGTGCCCGAAGCGCAGCCCGGCGTACAAAAGCAGCGGAGGCCGTTCCCCTCAATGCCTAAACGCCCACCCTCTCCCCGCCGGCGCAGGCGCGCAGGGCACGGAGCGCTTTCCC
>VXBQ01014207.1:1189457-1201950 GCA_013400175.1 Phainopepla nitens | reverse complement strand
CGCCGCCATGGCGGGCCCGCAGCGCGGAGGGCGGCGCCGGGCCAGCGCTTCCGGCGGCGGCGGGCGGCCTGAGGCGGCACCCTGTGCCCGTGGTTGAACGCGGCCTTCTGACCTGCCCTCTCTACGGAGGGGGCTGGATACAAGCTTTGCAACAGAATTAAACAAAGGATTTCGACAGCTCTGCTCACCGAGGCCCGAATAGGAAGCAGGAAGCGGGCTTTGGTTCCTTATTTTGATGAGAAAAGAAAGATCTCCTTGTCTTCTGGTGGGGAATGTTACATGGTTGTGATAAGAGCAACGTGCTGTATAGTTTATGCATGGAAAAGGAAATCTGAATGTTGTTTGTTATTTCTTTTGTTCATCGTTTGTGTTTCAGGTGGCTGAGATCGGTCTATCAGATCGGAGTATTTCTCTTTAATGATACTGCACTGGAGCAGAGGGAAGAGAAAACGCGGTTAAAAGGGATCTGGATCGCTAGTGATCCAAACCATCTGGGGAAAAGAGGTGCATAGTTCTGAAATGAGCTCCCACTGCTAATGGCAAAGGTTAAATTTTGCAAGTGGTTCTTTTTTTATCTTCCAGGTTTTTGACTGCATGCCTTGATATTCCTTGAACAGCTCCAAAACTGGAAGAGTTGTGTCTTTCTCCCATACATGAATTCTGACAGACAAGTTTTGAACAATACTGCCTTCATTCAACTCAGGACAGAATAATGCAGAATTCAGTATCTCTCTCCAAATTAATTTTATGACAGAAGATTTTATTTTTACAACAGTGTTTAAAAAATAGTATATTTTTAAAAAATAAAATTCAATATATAACAGTGTGAGTAAGAAGGTGAACTTTAGTACCTGGAGTCAATCACAGATTACCAAAGATCCCTATTGAACAGCAAGGGCCGATAGGCACTTCTGAATAACCATTGTTACACATAGGGATATATGTGGCTTCTCTCTGTCATTTTAAAAGAAGATTCTTGATGGGTGTTCAATGAGTTTGCTCTTCCCTAAGCAGACCTTCCTGGAAGAATGGAAAATTCCACTAGGTGGTTAGTGTATGAAGTAGCTCGTTTTTGCTAGCTGTAGGGTGTTGTAAAATATGATATGTTTTTATTTAAACTCAATTATTTAAAATACCTTCTGTTCATTTACTTGAAAGCTGTATCCCCAGACTCATTAAGAAGAGTTTAATGAGGTAGAAATCCATTTAAAATGAGAGGGCTTTTCATATATATTTGCGATATAAATTGATTGTTAAGGAAAATGGATTTTGCTACAGTCTGGGAAAATTATAATAAACAGATTATAGAGGGATATTAGTATATAAGGATATTGATTGTTATTTGGTGCTGTGCCATTATTTACACCAGGATATGATGGAGAACATTTATTCATGTGCAAATTTCAATACAAATTCCTGTGAAACATTACATAGAAAAAATATTATGACATCATTTTTTATTTATGGATTCTTTGTGGAATTATATCGTATTTTCCTTGGAAGCCAAATAATTCTGTTGCACCTTGAATTTCTTGAATCTTACTGGCCTATTGTTAGATTAAGGGCCTCTCTTTTTATGCAAAGAATAGTAAATTTGTTGGATAAATTTTAGATGTGGATTTGGATTTGACTGTGGATTTTATATTAAAAAAACCCCACAACACCTCCTGACATCTAAAGAATATATCCATGCATAAAATATATTGGTACTTTTATCAGGTATTATATAAAGACATTTTCCTACATGTTTTGGATTTGACAGTTGTCTCAGAGTATTTCCTGGATCTTCTCTGCTTGTTGTGACTGGATCTGAAAGGAATTTTGCAAATGGAACCCAGAAGACATTTCTGGTTATTTTCAGATAATTTCTCTTTCAGAGGGGCAGATGGCAGTCTCACAGATTGCAGCAGAGGTGTGTTTTTCCTTAGCCTTTGTGGGAATGGTTAAGTGTCTGAGTTCAGGAAGTGTTGGGACAACACTCTCAGGCACATGGTGTGATTCTTGAGGTGTCCTGTGCAGAGCCAGGAGTTGGGCTTGAAGATCCTGATGGGTCCCTTCCAACTCAGTGTGTTCTGTGATTCTATGCATATAGGGAACAAATCCTTTTGTCAAGAGGTGGGTGGATGCTGGAAGGAAGCTCTGCCTGTGCAGGGACTTGGCTTTCTCCTTGTCTTTCAGTACCAAAACGATGTCAAGTGGTTGAATTCTTCCCTGGGGATGTTTTTTTGGGGGGCTTTTGTTGTTAATTGTTTTGTTTTTTAAGTTTGGTGTTGCATACCATTCGGCAGGGACAGGAGTTGACTGGACCCTTGGAGGGACAGGGTGTATCTGGGATGTTTTTCCTTTGTCTGTGGTGTCTGAAACATGATCCGTGATCTTCATGCAGCTATCACATTGACAGAGTTGCCCCTATCTGTTTTGGAGATCAACTGTACAAACCTGCAGCGGCCCTTAGATAGCAAAGATACAAAGTAGGTTGTTGGCAAGGGTTATATCTTGGTGGAACTACCTCCTTTGGGACAGATGTAGCTGAAGGGCTACAAGGGAAGAGTTAGATTGACAAGGGAAGTGTTAGATTAGTGTCAAGGGACAAATTAGATTTCAACATTTCATTTTCTCCATTGCTAAATTTGGAACTCTTCCATTGCAAAACAGACCAAAACATTTCAATCATTTAGAATCATTTAGTAAAGAATCATGGGTGTGGGCCACTGCTGGTTCGAAGAGTGAGACAGAAGGGAGGGATGTCCTTGTGCCAGCTGTTAAAGAGTGCTGTTAAAACACTTGTCATCAGAGAATGGCCTGGAAAGTGGAATTAGTAACAATGAATCGCAAATTTCCATCACAAGGTAAAGTTATTTCCACAAAATAATTTGTAAACTGGGATTGATGTTGAAATAAAGTACAATTTAAATTTGGCCGTGTTGAAACAACAGGTCAATCATCAAAGAAATCAAAAAAAGTATTGCATATCTTTAGTCCAAGATGTTTAAACTGCTACAGGACAACTCAGGATGTTAGTGTGATTTGATTCTGAAGTGATGTTTATGATCATACATCTTGAACTGAGTCAAGTCCTTTGCTTTCTGTTGGAGGATGACCTCTTTTTCTTCTCTTTTTCTCCCAGTCTGCTTATTTTATTTCTCTTTTTGAGCTACTTGCCTTATCAAAAATAGCACAAATAGGTTCTCTGGCTCCTATATTTGGTGATTATTTTTTTTAGCCTATTTCTCAGTCTAGTTCAAGACCCAGTTAAGCCTACTGCAGCCTCAGAAATGTTAGCTGAAATGCTGATTAGCTGGGAGAGACTGCACAAAAATGGTGTGGGTGCAGAGAGGATTAGCTGGTGGCGTTAGAATAATTTTACTGTCTAAGACACATTATGATGACTGTATTTAGTACTGACTTATTCAAAGTACTGTCCAGAGGTCAGGAGTATGTCTGCCTCCTAACCATGATCCTTCTTCTTTCAGAGGTATTTAAATAAGAAAAGCAAAGAGAGCATAAAGAATTTCCCTAGTACAAGTCAGACAGCAGAAATGAGCAGTCCTGTCAGTCAAAGACCACAATTATTGCACAGTGCCTGTGCAGAGCTACCAGAAACAGCTCTTCCAGAGAAGACATAGAGTGAAGACTATCATCCACTTTGCCTTCCAAACTGCCCCCCAGGTCTGTTTAGCATTTGAAAGAACCATTGCAGACTTCTGAGGGAAGTTGATTGAGAGGAAGATGGTACTGTGGTTTTTATCTTTATGCTTTGCACCATACCTCTGAGGAAGGTCATGGCTTCTTCAGCTCCAGTTCTGTAGCATCACAGTTGGTCTTCCTCTTCAGCTCTTCCAGCAGAGCCAATTTAGTGTCCCCACAAATATCAGAATTGTTTGCAGTGAAGGCTGGTATTCCTGTTGTGGAAGTACTATTCTGTGATTTGAGCAGTTGATTTTATCTGCTAGTTGTGTTTAAAGAAAGCAACAAAAATTCAATACACTATTAAAAATAGATTAGTGTTTTGTTTAGTCCTTCATACAATTACAAAACAGATGCTGAAATGTGTTACAGCAATCAAAAGTTAATTAAACTTCTGAAAAAAACCCCAGATTCAGTGTGAAAGCTGTGTCAGATACAATTACTGGTTTTTATTGTGAGAAGCAGAAATTTGCATCTGTTAGGGAAAAAAGGTAGCCAGATAAAAGACACACAATCTGCTTGCTTCCTGCAATTGCCTAAAGGAAGTAAGAACACTGTTAGTCAGTTTCTTTCTCACGGGGCCTGTGACATTTAGCTACTCTATTTTTTCTTGCTTGGGTGTCTCCTGAACCAAATCTTTGTCTGACATGCTTTAATGTTAAAAGGACTTCTGTGTTGTGTTCCACTGGAATCAACAGAGCAGTGGGGGTGGCCTACCTGGAGTACATACCATGGAGTCTCACTGTGACATGGTGGACTGGTTAGAAGCAATATGTTTATTTTCATGGAATTGAGCTAATCCCATATGCTCTTTGTTGTGCAGAGCCAATCTTGAGTTTCAACACCTCACTCTTAATTCTGGAATTCAGAGGGAGGCTGAACAGAGTCATGAAGCTGACTCCATGAGGAGTCCCTCAGAGGTTAGCAGTTTTCTGCTTTACCATTAGGAATGGCACTGCCAGATCCAGGTTGATCCCTGCAGGTGAATCCAAGTGTACTTGCTTCCCCAGTCTCCTGAGTTTGGGATCTGGGTTCTACACAGCAGGAGCAATGAAAACAACTTGGGTGTAGGACAGTGCTGACTCGGTGGTGAGGGAAGCAGCACCCAGCACTGAGCTAGAAAAGGGCAACCTTATGGTCAGAGGGCCTGGAGCAACCAGGGTGGGAGTAATAGAGCTCTAGAGTAATAGAGTAATAGGAGCAGCTGTACAGGCTGTTTGCCAGCCCTGAGCAAGCTTGGTAGGGCCACCCAGGCCACCCTTGACCAGCCAAAGTCAGCTTCAGCTTCCTGTGCTCTGTATGGAGCTGCTGATTCCACGGGAGTTCAGAGCCTGGCACTGCTCTGGCAGGTGGGGGTCTGGTTTGCTTCAAGCCCCTGAGCTGCCCCATGCCTGGCTGATGTAGATGGGTGTTAGAAGCTGGGTTCCTCCTGATGGAGGAGGTATTTAGAACAGGCACAATAGAGGACAACTCCTACATTCTTTATTTTCCTACCATCAGGGTTGGTCTGCTACATCCAAGGTGGGTACTCCTGCACCCCTGCCATGTAAAGGAATTAAAAATTCTGTTCTACCCAAGTATTGCCGCATCACTGCTCTCTTCACCTTTGCTCTCTTCACTGCTCTCATTCACCTCTCTTCACACTTCTGCAGAAGCAATTAGTTCTACAGAATGTGGTTGTGTTACTTAATCCCATTTTTTTCATCTTGAGTGAGAAATTTTGGTAAAAATATGAGGATGTTTCTATAGACAAAGATGCATCAATATCTTGTAGGGTCTGAAACTTGAGCTTCCATGTTTTCAATAGATGCCATGTGTGACATCAGAGTATTGACATAAAACCTCATGTTATTAAAAATGGACATGAAATGACATGTGGCTTTTTCTGTTCCTTTCACAAACAGTATGAGAGTCATTTATTATTCTCTCTGTACCTGAAGGACCCCTTGCCTCCAGTTACTGTTGAGTATGCAGGCATAATAAGGCTGCATGTCACTTTTTTGCATTTATATGGATGACTTTCGAAGTAAAACTCACCACAGCTTCAGGCCAAAAGCTTTCTCCTTGAGTCACAGCTCCTATCATTTTTTCCCCTCAGGCATACTGATCCTTAGTAGAAGCAATATGCATGCACACAAATGATAGGTCATTAGGAAATTCTGTGACAGGCAAACCTCTGAAGTCAGGCCAAGTGCTATTTGCCATGCATCATGATAAAATCTGTGAGTTTGAGGAGGCACTAATTATATACTTGGTCTGCCATTTATGAGTTTTTGGAGCTGTTGTTTCCAGAACACAGCAACCTCTTCTGTAGTACAGTTCAGCAAAATTGCCTGAGCACCGCGAGCCAAGCAGGGCATGACATATTTTGGCATTTTATTCCCTTCAATGAAAGAATATTGCATTACAACACAAATTGGTACCTCACTTTGCCATAGTACAGCATCATATACTGATACAGTGATGTTGATCTATGGGCTTTTCTTAAAATTATATTTTGGGAACTCATTTTCCTTAGAATGATTGGCAACTGTAAGACTTCCATTTACCATCAGCCTTTGGTTTTTTGATGGTTTGTTTCAGTAATACAATATTTAAATATACATATAATCCTTTCATTATTTTAACCCACATACATAAAAGGTGATCCTGGGAGGAAAAAGCAAATTTTTAATACAGTGAGCTAAATACTAAAAGATCGTAAATTCTAATGAATATTCATAGCATCAAAAAAGATAATAAACATGTCAAGAAAAGATGTGGCTTCCTGCTATGACTTCCAGTGTAGATTAATATGTTTCAAAGAGCAGTGTCAAAACCTGTTTTTTCATTTTTAATTTTTACACTTTCCCAAAGCACCAATTTTTTAATGCATGTTTCTGAATTCATTTAGGATGATACTACTAGTGTTTATTAAGTAGCTCAGAAGCATTGCAAGGATTTTTCACATATTCTTTGATTGGTTTATGGTTTTTTAAGCTGCCAAAGAGTCACAGTTTCTTTCTTTTACAAAAGATGCTAAATTGCTGCTACAGAGTAGAAGTGAAACACTTTATCTTCAATATTTGATGTTATAAAATAATAGAAAAATACTATTTGGTATAGCTTTCTTACAGAGCTTTTTATTTCACAGGTAATTCTTGGAACTGCTGGAGGCTTACATTTTTATGATTAACAGAATAAAACAATTACTCTGTAACTTGGGATATTTTAATGTCAATTACAGATGTTTAATCTTTTCTTGGATACTCTATTGCCCATAGGACAAAAAATAATCATATTTTCATAGTAACAGTCCCAGTGAGGACCACATCCAGATTAAAAAATCCTTCATTTTGGTGCCCACAAATTAATTCCAGCACAAATATGACAAATTTTATCTCCTGTTAGAGAAAACACTGATCTAAATAATGCACTCTGGAGCTTGGAGAAGGATTCAGCTCAGTTTCAGGTGAATCTCTAGGCTACATCTTTACTAAGAATCAACAGCAGGAAACACTCCTGGCCATTGCAACTCATCTTTGCTCCCTGACATAGTTTTGGCCAGGGCTTGCTCACTAAGAAAAATATTGTAGTCCTGGTCCAGCAGTTAGGAACCTCTGGCTCAGAGTAAAACCTTGAAGAGTTACTCACATCCACAGCTGAGGATTAACCAGAGGATTGTGTTCCAGGCATCAGAGCTCCGGCCTCACAGTGATAGAGCGCCCCGCAGTTCTCCATGACAGTGCTTCATACAGGGTGCACTGACAACAAGAAGTGCTCTTGGATCACAGCTGCTTTCAGCTGAGATTGGTCCTTGCACACAAACTGCTGGAGCAGGTTGCTGTAATTGTGTAAGGTTGTCATAATTGTGTCAGTGGTCCCTACACGCCCGAAGTTTATTGGTGCCTTCTGAAATATCTTGCACTGCTACTGCAGGGAATCATGAGGTAAGTATTGAATGGCTATGGAGCAAACTTGAACTGGTTTAGAACATTAACCAGATTTTAAAAATAATTACTGTACACAAAAACCAGTAAAAATTGATGTAATGTTTCAATCAGCATCATTGATCAAATGAGATTGATTTGCCACATAAAACTTGTTTAGGCTCAGGGTTCTGTGTTAACAAAAATGCTTTCTGTAAAACAAGCTTGTTTCTGACAAAAATGAAAGAAGAGCAGAATTAAAATAATTTCAGAAACTGAAACTGCATGTCATTGTGTCTCAGATCTGTAGTGTCAAATGGTTTACTGAAGCTTGTAGGAAAGTTGGCATCTTTTTTATTCTGTGTTTGTACACTGTCTAAAGCAGCAGAACTCTTTCTGCCCCTGAGACTCTCATTATTGCAATTTATCTCCATTACTGAAAAAAAAATAGGAAAGAAAAGAAAGAAAATACCAGTCTCCCTTCAGTGTTTGTAAAATACATGGCAAAGATTAGAAATAGTTTCAAAACCTTTTTTTTAATCTTCAGGTATGGAGATACTGTTAATTTGTATTAATTCCATTCATGCAAGGATATCTACATATGTAAGGTACCTAAGAAAAATTATGTGGCTTTGTTACAGAAGGGCATATTCAACAAAATAAATCCTTTAATTTTCTGCACCATTTCCTAAAGGTTGCAAAAATTGCTGTAATATAGGCTGCATCTTCACTGTGATGTGACTGTTACTATAGAAAGCAGTATTAAACTGAAGAACTTGATGACTGACTTCAGAAGAGTCTAGTAACAATTTAAATAAGGTTTTCAACTCCTCTTGATTGTGGAGGACTGAACTGTTTAAAATTCTACCGGAAAGCAATATATACACTAAATTGGTCTCAATTCTTCCACATCTTCTTCCTCATATAGAGAAACTGAATGAAAGCAAACAATTTCAGTTTAAGATTTGTCAAAGGTTTCCCATCTGATAAAGCTACTATGTGGTCTAATATTTTTTGGCAACACATAATAAAGAAAAAATATTAAATTGTTACTGTTTCTTGTGTGTTTTCTTTGTGCTTGTTAAAGGTGATGCATTTTCAAGTACTGCCATACATAATAAACAGAAGTTTCTTCTTAAACTAGGTAATATTCTATATGAAAAGTCAAGTAAAAGCCTTGTTTTGAATGGATATCTGAGATCAGAATCTGTTAAAATCCCTTGAGCCAAATTTACTTTGCAACAAGTGGGCATAACTGCTTCCATGCAGTGATGTCCGTGTCACAAGGTTTGACCTTGATATCTAAGCCTAGCAGGAGAAAGACTTTAGAAGAAAAATTTGAGTGAATGACAGGGATGTAATATTGCAACACAGAAGGACTCTCCTCATATATGCCTGCAGTTGTTTTCTCCTCTAATGCCTGAAATTCCCTATTGACACATTTTTAAGGTGTGCCTTATTGATTTATCTGGAGCCTGCTACCCCCAGGTATGCCACCGTGCCCCTGTGCACAAGCTCTGCCAAAGTGATGCTGGCCTGTGCAGGACCAGATCAGTGTTTCAGCATCAACTAAAGCAATGTGGAAGTTGCTTTAACTTCCATGAGGAGCACAGCAAAGATAAAACAAAGAACTCACACCGGTAGGCATTTTGGCTAGGATCATTTTGTAGCTTGATAGAGTTTGTCAGCCCCACAGGAGAATGCTGTTTTGGCAGGAGCATGCTCTAGCACGATCTCAGAGCTGCCAAAGGGAGGCGGTGGCAGCTATCCTGAGACACAGCGCAGGGGCCGAGCCAAGAGGTAACGCTAAGAGCCCGAGGCTCATTAGCCAGGGCAGAGCCCGGAACCAAGTAATTATCACCATGTGACAAAAAAAGATAGAAAGCATCATTTTAACCCTATTTACCTTAAGGGTACCATGGCTGGCCAAGCAGCCAGGGGGATAAAAAAACCACCCAGAATCTGAGACTCAGATGCCACACACACTCATCCTCGTACGCAGTGGTATGACTCTGGCCAAAGGTTGCAGGTCTGGTCATGAAGCTAGAATGACCCCTTGGTTCTGAAGAATCTTTCTTTTGCCATTCTTTATTATAATTTATAGTTCAAATTGTGACTGAAATAAATGGCTTATATGAGAAAGAGTTTGCAGTTACTATATTAATGTGGTACTATGCAGACACCCAGAAATAAGAATGGATACTTTTTTTTTTTAAACCACTCACATCCTACTGCACACAAACCAACGTAATTATCTACTAAGTCATTTTTCAAATGTTATTTCATTTTTAAATTTTGGAGTTATTTTTGCAAGAAATCTTTTGTAGCTATACCTGGATACCCTTAATTGACTTTGGGTAGAGAAAGAACATATTTAAACACAAGACAATCTAATTCCACACAAAAATCAGTTCTATTTTTATCATGTTATTGTTCAGGCTGAATAGCAATTTAAAGTCTATGAAACATTTTCCTACATTTACTTAGAGAAAAAATTATCAATTTGCATTAAAATTAAATATTATGTCTTTAAATTTGTTATAGTTTTGAAGAGCCTGAAGTGGAATTTTCTGAAAGATGCTGAGATTACCTGTTGTTTCCATCAAGACAAAAGTCTGCAGTAAAAATTTTGTTAATTTTTGGTTGCATTTTCCTAGATTCATATTTTTTCAATGTATGTTGTGCTGTGTGTTGTGCAATAATACACGAGTCAAACAACATAGAACAGTATTTTCAAATGTTAAAATTTAAATGGGAAGCCAAGAGCAATAGTGAGAAGTGTACAATCCATAAAACTGTCTTCACAATTAGCAGAGATAGAAACACTATCCAATCAAACTGCAGTGTATTCCACTACAGTCAAGGCAATTTGAAAATGCCTGCTGTATTGCTCAGCAAATTGATTCACTTTCTAATGGCCAAACACTGCATTTCATACTCATACTCAATACAACCTACTTCCATGTTAGCTACCCTACTAACAGGGGAGTTAACAAACTAGTGCTAAAAGGAATTACTAAAATTAAAAATATTGAGGATTGTCAGCTCAATTTTAGTTTGTGCTAGGTCGGCGTTACAAAACCTCACAAAAATATTTGGGTATTATTGTCGTCGGTGTTGCAGCTGTTCTCAAAATGAAGAAGTGTATCCTTTTCACCATGTTCTTTTCTCTGTTCAGACCTTGACGTGACGCCTGTCTCAAGCGCGTGCCTCGATCCCGCAGTACCGATTCCACTGATGTGAACGCACCGCCTCTTGCACTTTCACACTGCCTCCAACTGCTCGAGGTGGCAAAAACAACTATGCAAATTTCCAGCAGTGCAAAAGGCAGCATGGTTTCCAGAGGCAGTGAAAAAAAGCCCTGGAGGGACATCTATATCATAGTTTCAAAACAAACTGGCTTGTTTGTTTTCAATATTTTTTTTCAGTTTGGCTTCACAGTAGGGTAAATTACTGGGAAATGATTTGACCTCTTCAGGTGTCTGTGGACGTGCAAAATATAGGTGTCTGTAGATATGCAAAAAATGCTCATGTGGGTACATCAAAAATGTATGTTGAATGAGAATCACTTCAAGGATAGGAAAAAAATATTTTCAGCACTGTAATTTATGTGTTATAGCTGAGCACTGGAACATGCTTTGGAAATGGTGGGGTTTAGCAAAACGCTAGATTAGAGCTTTTAATAATATAATTTAAAAAGCAACATTTAAAATGGTGAAAATTCTGCTCACTGTGAAAGAGAGGAAATGTTTATCATAATAACACTTTAAACTGATGTAAAATCCTCTGATCCATTACATATTACAACACATACCAACAAAAGACACTGTCTACACTGCATTTTATATTTGCAAAGTAACGACCTGAAAGTGCTATGATCTGAATTACTGCTATATTACCACTTAGCTGAATAAGGACTATTCATGGAATTTTAAGAGTAAATCATGTCAAACCAATCTAATTTCCTTCCACAAGGTTACAAGGCTTGCAGGTGGGAGAGAAGCAGGAGATGATGTACGTCTTAAAGCTTTAAGCAAATCTCACATGACATAAGGAAAAGAAATGGGTTTTGCTTTTGAACTTTTACAGAGTGAGGATAAACTGGATGGAAAATCAAAACTATTACCAGAAGAATGATCAGTGCCAAACAATAAGACAAGAGGTAATGGCCAAAAACTGATGCACAGGAAGTTCCACCTGAATTTGAGGAAGATCAGCTTTACTGTGCAGGTGACCGAGCACTGGAACAGATTGCTAAGAGAGGCTGTGGAGTCTTCCTCACTGGAAATATTTAAGAACAATCTGGATGCAATCTTGTGCCATGTGCTCTAGAATGACTCTGTTTGAGCAGGAAGGTTGGACCAGATGATCCACAGTGGTGGCCTTCCAATTTGACTAATTCTGTGATTCTGTGCTTTAGTATTATTAAAAAAACCCAACCAACAAAAAAATCCAAATCAAAATAAGCAGAAAACCATCAAACAGGTGGCATCTGTCTCGGCTACAGGTCTCTTTGCTCTTTTACATAATGATCCAAAGATGGAAATGGGATATATTTATTATATTTGTAGAGGACACAAACCAAGACGGGACCGAGCCCTTGCCCATCCATTTTGCGGGCCAAGATAAGAATTCAGAAGGCACCGACGAGCCGAAGGAGCACTGCAGAGAGCGCCAGAACGAGCCTCTGCGGGGACAATTAGCATAACGAGGAATTAGCCCGAGGCAGGTTGCAATGCGTGCGGCATCCGGGGATGTTCCCTTGGCTTCGGTTTCCTTACAGACAGCAGCAGGGATCTGCTTTCCTCGCTGCTGCTTCTTGGCCCTGGTTTCCTTACAGACAGCAGCAGGGATCTGCTTTCCACGCTGCTGCTTCGTGGCCCCGGTTTCCTTACAGA